>JAHREE010000128.1:7226673-7239401 GCA_033628505.1 Tringa tobata | reverse complement strand
ATAGATGAAATTATCTAGATTAAGGCAATCTCAGTTCAAAAATGAACTTTTTAAATTCCTGCAAAATTAGTTACTGGCTACCTCAAGGACTTGACCATATGTGCTGTGTGCAGTGAATACAATTGAAAAATACACAGTTCTGAAGAAGGGGGTTTTATTTTCACCAAATAATAAAAATCTTGACATGCACCTCTTTAAAATGGATGTTGAATGTTTTCAGTGCTATTTTATATTATAATACTGTTGAAGAGGGTCTGTTGCTAGCTATTTGATTGTAAATTATTCTGTCAAAAATTCTTTAAAATTTTAAATTGTTAGATGACTTACTGTCCTTTGCAGTTTGTTGCAGCAATTACAATATATTTTATATCACTTGGGAGATTTCCTTTAGAGAGCAATTCGTATTTCTCTGCCTTCTATTGGCACGTATAAGAAATACAACAGAGGAAACTGTCTAGGTCATAAACCACCAACTGTTCAAGATTGGCTCAGGGAAGCACCACAATAAATGCTAATTGATAGGGGGGGGAGGAAAAAAAAAAAGCTTCCAACCAGAGGAATTCACAATCTGCAGTATTGTCCTGGAGTACAATTAAAGTTAGCCAGTATAGCTCAAATTTTGAATATCAGATACTTATCCTAATCCATTAGGAAATGACAGACCAGAAATTTATCATCTCTGTATTATGACAGAGTTTATTCTGCAAATACCAAGTGCTTTGAGAAATAGCAGAGAATTCTGAACATGTAGGAGGAAATTATTAAATGGTGGAGTGGAAGTAAGCTGGTCTTGCATGGCAGCCAGTGTCTTGAAGTCATGCATTGTGACTTGAAGTCATGCGGCCACCTTCGCTTGGGGCTAAGCTTGTTAATAGATCTTCTTCTAATCTTGATCCTATGACTTTCGGTCAGCTCCAACCAGACCAACCTGTCTCACACCCATGTATAGAATTTCACATAAACTTTAATTTATTTAGCCCTTCTCTTAAAGAGAGAGCAAGTGTCACTAGTGTTACAAAAAGCAGTGTGTATATGTATTTAAAAATATACATATAAAAGCAGTGTGTGTATATAAAAACTTATATGTGTTTGTGTAAATATTTTTTTTATATATATATGAATAGAAAATGCAGAATTCAATTCTGGAATATGAAAACAAATTTTAATAGCTTAGGCACTAATGGGAATCTTGAAAAGGGTTAAGATTGCATTATGATATAACGATAAGCTAGTAGTTTTAAGTTTGCTCTAGGTAGAATGAAAATGATAAGATATTCAATCTCTTATGTTTTAGCACTAAAGTGAATCACTGATACTAATTGGCATTGCTTAAAGGAGATGGTATGTTAACATAACAGGCTAAAGAACTAAATAGCCTTGGTTTTGGCAGCAGTTAGCAACCTGCAGGGTAAGGTGCTATTTATTGGCTCTTCAAGAATTACAAAGGTAGGCAAATGTTAAGGAACGCTCACGAGATGCAGATTCTAACTTTATTATGAGTACTCTGTATCCAGAATGTCTCACAGGACTAGAGATCTGAATAAATTTTGTGATACAATATGGATTTCCAGTGCCATATCCATACTTCAGCATGTTTTAGATACATTTCCTCGTTGTTTCATTTTTTAGTCATAGTATTGTTGGTCGTGGAGGTGATGACTGGTCACAGAAAGGAGTCTGCTGTATCATATGCTGGGACTGTCTGGGTATTAGGGACAGGAGACAGCACTTTCACTAAAAAGGCAAAAGTAGAGATTAAATTCAAAGCAATTAACTGATGACAGACAGATAAAGAGCGCCGAAGAGAGTTCGGATGGGCTGGGGGAGTTGTGAAAGGAGCCAGTCAGCAAACGTCAGAGACTGTATAGAATCCGGCTGTAGGAAATACTGGGCGATACCATCTGTCTCTTACATTCTTTGCCTCTTATTCCCTGCGGTTCCCTTTAGCAAAACCTGTGTGAATGAGCAGTGAGGCAGTGTGAAGGGCAGGCTGTAATAGATGTGTGATTTCTAGTGTTTGGGAACAGATCTCCTGATACATTTGGTTAGCAGGCAGCCTCCGTAGCCTTCTTCCATTCTTGCACTCCCCGGTGCTTGAAAACAATCCTGTGTTTTGGACAAAGGGTATTGCTCTACAGGGGAACCCCAGAGCTGTAATGGCTACTGGATGCAGCTTGGAATTATGAAAAGGCTAATGTATCTTGACAGAAATGTTTGTACTATAATTTCCAATGTTTCATCTGCAAACAATACTGATAATCCTGCTTTTTAATGTGAAAGATTGTTTACAAATACTACAGTAAATAAGCCCAGAAAATGTTATGATCAGCTCAACACTAATGGGTTTTGGATTTGTTGCATCAGTATGATGTGCATATGTGAAAAATGGCTACATAGACATTATTCTTGATTCTTAATATTTAGCCTTCATTACACTTAATTAAAAAGAAGAGTTTTATGTAATGCTATTTGGATAACACAAAAAACATAGCAACAAGCCCTATTTCAGAATGATGGACTAAGGGGTTTTTCTGGGGATAGTTTTTCTCCCCCCACACCAGTAGTCTACTGTGTAATCTCAGGAAAACTGCAGTTACATGACTTTTTTAATCAAAGAATGAGCAATGCTAACTTTAATTTAGTTATAAGATATTACTCTATTGAAGGCTATTTATTAAAATTTTTACCCTCTCAAGGAGCACTTGATTAGACAACTTAGTGACTGAATTACCAAATCATATGAATAATATGCTATTCCAGTTGAAAGGGGAGTAAAACTAATTCAATTCTCTATATGTAAAATAGAAACAGTGCCGTAGTGATATTAGCAGTAAAGAACACTTTAGCTGCTAAATTCTCATGGAATAATTAGTAGATTTAGATGAATCATGGATTCCGCAACTGAATGGTTTAACTGGAAAATGAAGGAAAATCTTGAGTGAAATAGAACAGCATGGTTGTGTGTTTGTGTGGTTTTGTTTGTGTCGTCCCTGTCGTCCATCCTCCCCTGTCCCCCTGCCAGGTGAAGAAAACTTGTCCATTAAGATCAGCTGGAAACACTTTTTTCCATTCAAAGAAAAGTGTTTTCGGATGATTTATTCCTTCTTTTTTTTTTGGTAATTCATGTCAGTTTGTAAATGAAGACTACTCTTTCAAAACGAAAAGTCTAAAGGTTTAAAGGTTTACTTAAAAAACTATCAAAATCAAATGTGTCAGTGATTTACCAAAGAAATTGAAAAAATAAGTGCTGAGTCAAATTTATTAAAATCCATGAAAATTATCCTCCTCCCCAAAATTCTTTTTCATGTGAATTTAGATTTTCTTACAAATTATAATTATCTGCTTTTCATTGACTTTCAGCTTCAGTTTTCACTACAGTCACAAGATGCTGTGAAATGCCACATTTGTGTGCACTTAAATTTTGGAGGCTGTAAGAACCTCAGGGCATAGGCCAATCTTTTGTTTCTTTTTTTTTTTTTAATTCTATGCATGTCTGCAACATTGCATAAATAATTAAGAATGCAAATAATTATCTTCACACTTTTCCTTTCTTTCTCTACACCCTCTGGAGTCCCATTTGTTGAAAAATAATTAACAGTTAGCTAATTTTGGCAGAAATTTTTCATTCTGAATTGTAAATGATGGTAACCCAGGATTCAGGGAGTTGTTTTGCTTGCAAAACCCCTTAGCGCAGGATAGGTTGTAGAATGGAATTTTACTGGTTGTTTTTAAGAATAAGGCCAACTGAATATAAAGCGTGTTGAAAGTAGGACTGCTTGAGAATTTTGAGTGCTAAGGATTTATGAATTTTTAACCAAGAGACTGCATGCAATACAAGATATTCAGCAAATAGAAAGAAAAACGGTTCCCTTCCTCTTGTTCAAAGTTCTCTGTCACAAATGTGCAACATAACATTCTCTGAGGACAGACTCTGAACACATAACAAAGCAAGTGTCCCTTTAGGCTTAATTATACTGATATCCTTGTTTTAGTCAGCTCCTCAGTTTTCTTCCAAGGTCCTGGTAGCTTCACTTAACAGCAATTCCACAGCCATACAGTAGGTGCCCACTGCAGAAAGCAAAGGCTATATGGTCGTCATCTTTCATCCACTGCCCTTGTGTTTCTGTTGTGGCATCTTTGTGTCTGTCTTGGGAAGACTGTAGGCAGCACAGATGTTACGTTGAATGGTCACTAAGCTGCAAAATGCTGCTTCTTTTCACAGATCTTACCATATCGACACAGGACTTGTTCTGTAATCACAGCTCTATTTTACCAACTTAATGCCTCATCTTTATACTGCTGCAGTTACTTTTAATGTCTTGTACGTATTTCATTTTTTTAAACTGAATGAATTTTCTAGGATTGCTCCTCAGTTATGCTCAAATTCAAGTTGGCAAAATTATGGACTGATCAGAGTACTGATAATAGGCACCTACTCTCTGCATACTGTTAGGTACAGCTAAATAACAACAGCTAAATAGTTTTAGACATTCTTTATGAAGTGTCCCACTGTGAACAGCACGTATTCTTTCCTTAGCTCTTTTGTATTAATTTGAATATCATTTGAGGATATACTTTGGGTATAATATTCTCAGGGTGCAGCCCCATCAACATCCCACCCTTTTGCCACTATGACAGCTATTGTGTTAGAATTACGTTTGACCTCACCAGTGGAAAAAGGATTGCAGATTCTCCTTTCCAAGTGGATAGTGAGCTGGAAAAGAAACCTTAAGAGAGAGAGTTGCTATTTGTCTACAGACTAAATTGGTGAGCTAAATAAACTAGCAAAATACGGGCATCACGTCTGCTAAATCTGATATTGCAAGAATTGCTTTTTATGGCAACAAGCAACAGTATTCTCGCATGGGTGGTAATGGTGTACAGTCTGCCCTCTTATTGTTGTGCTTCTTGTGTTTCGCTACCACAGTATTGTGGGAAAGCACTATCAAGCGATTATGCAGCAAAGTTAACACAGGCTTAATCTCTTTCATAAATTACCATGGAAAAGAGACATCTTTTATGCATAACTATGAAAAATATCCCTCTCCTAGTGTGAAATGACATGTTTCAAGTGAAACATGGCACGCCAAAGCTCTGACATTCAGATGGTCTGAAAAATGCAGGATTTGGTGATTTAAAAGTAATCCTAGCCAAGGTATGTGAATGCCAACTTGGAAATTATTTGCATCAGCCATTGTTAGGAACAATTCTGTGTGTCTGGCCCTTTGTGATATTTCTAGATCTTGCAGTTATATCTTTGGTTTTACGTTGCTATGGCTGCCGTAGATTTTATGACATGAAAACGTACAGAAAACACTTGCTATTTCACGGATGAGTAAGAAACAGATTAATTGTGTGTAGCACAAGTAGGTGTTTACCTACTTGAACCAACAATTGGCCAGGAAAAATAGATGCAAAGAACATTTTAGTCATTTACTTAAATGAGGTACTACAGAAAGGAAGAGGAAAATTTAATTATAAAACTATTATCAAATCTTAAATCTTTGCTCTCACTAACTGCTATGGTGTTTGCCCGTAGCTCCTTTGTGTAGGAGACATCTGTGCTGGACAGAAAAAAGTAGTGTCAAAAGTATTACATAAAGGGTAAAATTAATAGTATGAACAAAGTTATTAGTAAACTGGAACTGAACAACTCTTGCAGTCACTTCTGAAAAGACAGGCTATCCATTTCCAATTAAATAATTCCCCTTCCTTTTAATTTTCATCGTGTATAGATTTTGGGTATGTGATCTAGAGTCTCACTTTGTAGCACCATGATGAACTTCCATTATTATTCCTCTCTTCCATGCCCTGTGCCAGGCCAGATCTGTCCTAAAGGTGAAGCCTTGGCCGACCAAAGCAGCTTCGGAACTGGGAAGTACCCCGTACTCTCCACATAGGTGCCCCGCTGCAGCCCCACTCTGTGACTTCAGCTGTGATGTGACCTGATACCCAGGATGGGACATGAGTCCCTGGTGAAGGATCTGTTGGGTCTGTTCAACTGAGTGTTTTCCTTTACTTTTTATTCCTTCTTGGAGCCATGAATTCTTACGTTGAAGCTCTCACCTTTTCTTGGGCGTCCCTCAGTGTTGTCCCTTTCTCGTAATCTGTAGGTGAATGGTGGTAGTGCCTGGTTCTGGAAATTTTCTAGTGTAGATATAACACTTATGTGGAAGTTTTCTGCTTTATGTCACCCCCTCCACTTCCAAGGAAAAGAGGATGTGCTCTGAGAGACTGTTGATTCAGGTGTCATATGCCCCAAAGATTAGATGCTTATCATACTTACAGCCTTGAAAACAGAAAGGAAAAATCGGTGATGTTGCATACATGTGAAAATTAATTCTGATTCATGTTACTCAGTAAATCATATAACCTCAAAATAATCATTACAGGTAAAGACAGCAGATCTAAACAATCTACTACTAGCCATCTAACTCAGACTGAGCAGGTTTTATGACAAGTTAAATAAAATGTTGATAACAAAGCTGACATCTATTTCTAATTCTTCCTTTGAATCAGAATCTGCTCCTTTTACCCTTGTTAGCCCTGGACTCTGTTAACAATTGTACTGGGTCTGAGCATAGGTGAGAAGTGCTGGGTTAAATGCAGATTGCTGTGGGGGCAGAGCCATTATGTTTAGCACAATGATACCTTAACATGCTGAAATCTTTCTCCAGTGTGGTGCAGAACACAAAACCCAAATCTTTACATAAATACAGATGTACAGTTTTCTGTTAAGCTTTATGCCAGTTTTCATGATTGCTCACAACAAACAGCGTGCAGACATGGTAACATTTTTGCTATAGAGACCCTCTGTGAATGAAATACGTTTTACCTTTGGGGGAGATATTGTAAAACTTAATCATTTGGCAATTATGAAGTCCTTTATGTTGTTCAGATGAAATGTGCTGTGGAAGTGTGAATTAGTATTATTGATGAGCTTAAGCTGCAAGTTTGAATGCAAATTAGAACTTTTCAAGATAATAAATACCCATTATTCATCATGAAGGATGATGAAAAAATTAAATACCTTTCACAGAAGGTAACAAAAGTATGAAGTTTAGCTGTGCGCTGAATCAAGCACAATGGTTGAGTCAACCTAACTCTATTTTTACCATGACACAGAGGGGGACCAAAAAAGTAGGAAAAAAACTTGTGCAATGGGCCAGAGCAGCACAGAAACTGATGTCAATGGTCATTCATGTCTGTCTTTCATCCTTTTTTACTGGTAGTCTTAGAGACAAGTAAGGAGTTGAAGGGAGAGATTATAAAGTGGCAGCCTGCAGCAGCAATAATGTGCACCTTAAATGAAAGCAGGACACAGGGAAGAGGTATAAATAGCTTGGAACCTTTTTTAAACATTGGTAAATGTCTTTCTCATGCTGAATGAGTGGTTTCATTGGACTGCCAAATACAAACCCCTCATTTTTGCAGTTGAGCAGTGCATTTTGGACTTTTATAAGTGACTAATTTTCAGTATCTACACACAGTCAGTGTATCAGCTCTGTTTCATCTTTGCTGGATTGTTAGGAGTGCAGATGTTCTTTCTTGAGTCTGAAAGCCATTTGAAGGTACTTTGATCACAAGTCGATGTCTATTTTAAGATGAGTTAGGATTTATCCTTTGGCACCCTTTTATTGTCTAGATTGCACCCAGTATAAGGGAGCCTGTGATGACCAGCTTAGATACAGGTACTAACACAGTAGGCTCCAAAGTGAAATAAAAAGATCTATGCACATCTTCGGCTGCTCTTTATGAGAAGATTGGTAACTACACATAACAGAAAATGGCTAATCTGTTCCTCCACTGTCTCAGCACCTTCTCCTTAAAGCCAAGATAACTGAATACGTGGCAAATCATGGTGTGAAATTCCAACTTTTCTGCAGGAGGCCTATGCCTCAGTGCTGTGAAGAGCTCAGAACTCTGGTGAGCCACCAGAGAAATTAAACATATGCACAATTTCAACTGTGTTAGCAGAAAAGCTAAAGTAATTTTAATGCTGCCTAACTTTGTGCACGTAGTTTTAAACTAGAGCTAAGCATCTTTCTGGATTCGGGAATAGATGCAGTCCAGGCATCTAGTCTATATCTGATCCAGGTGTAGTGCAAGTATAATGACCCACTTGTGCAGTGCTCCTATTACAGTAATCTTGCCATAAATCAGAAGCAGTAATGTCCATATTTAAATGAAATAAAGCTTCTGCTAGAAACATTACAATTCACAAAGCCTTGACATAGTGAAGTCTGACAGAACCATTTTCTCTCATTTATTTAGAAAAGAAAATGAAAAAAGATCCAATTGAAATTCTTTAGCTTGTTTTTACTAGGAAATATCTTTAAAATGCATTTTATTTTGTTTTCTTTCTTCTTTTCTAACTTTTGTGGTTTGGTTCCCTGTGTCATCAAGTTTTACTGTTTGTCTTTGTAGGAATTCATCTTTTGGCATGAGGCCTGTATTTTGACAGCATCAGGAGTATTAAAAGCAAAACTAAAATGAACCAGTGGTCTAAGAAACATCAGTTTAATAAAAAAAGAAGTTCCTTTAGTCTTACAAAATTCAATACAAGTAAGAAATATTTAAAATGGGGCTACTTCAATGATGGTGCTGATTTAGACTCTGTATTGAGGATCGAAAATAGAGAAAATTACTTTGGTGCTGTTCCACATAAAGAACAGAATCATTCTTAACTGAGAAATTTTCTCCCTCAAAGGGAAAAAATCAAAACAAATAAAAAGCCCTGTATGAATGAAAATATTATACAGCTATTCTTTAATAACTGTGCCTGTTTATTCAGGACTGTTTGAAGTGTGTGAATCATACACAATTCAGCTAGCAACCAGGCTTTCCTGTTAGAATCATCCTCTTAAAAGTGGTGTGTCTTTCAGCATGGAAATAGTATCCTTTTTTTCAAATAGTTCTACCCTCAACCAGCAGCTGGTTCTCTCAATTCAGATGGGTGTGTGTTTATATGCTGCCAATACATGATGGAGATTTTGAACTGTATGTTTCTCGTCACTAGAGTTGAGTGAATGTACAAGTGTGCTGAACTTGGGAATAATGAGCACTTTCCTGAAAAACCCTGATTTCTGACATTAGCATTAAACATTTAGTTAATCCTAAGGACTCACAACATATTCATATCTCAGCATTCCCCCTTACATTGAGACACTGCTGCCAGGAACCACTCTCCCCATGAGGCCTCTGTGCATTTAGGGGTTGTTTAAGCTACCTGAGTGGTACAAAATGATTTTACCTTTTAAAAAGCCAGCTTTCAAAGGTAATCTGGGTTCTGCTTCCTATTACTTAGCAGAATATCCTTGGCTTTGCTCTAGCATGTGATGATGACTGCTTTTATGTTTCTGAACTGATCGCACGATGGAATTTGTGTGTCAAACTTTTCCCTTTAAATAATAATATTTTCTCTTTCACATCTGAATGCTTATATTTACTCTAGAAACTGAACTGGTCGTTTAGAGTATCTCAGGTTTGTTTTTCATTATTTTGTACTTGTTAGTGACATTCATGTCAAAAAGAAAAATACCAGGATCTACTAGAAGAGATCTTCTTGTCCACCTGCCCCGATAAGTCTTATTTTGAGGAAATAGTAGTCTGGAAATGGTATCATGTGCAAAACCAAATTGTATTTGTAAATTTTTTCTTTCCTGCTACAGAACATATCTCAAAAAATATCTCATATTTTCCCCGTCATTACGTTACTGTTTCATCCCACTGACTCCTCAAAAGCAGAATTTGTCTAACATAGTAGAGAAGAGCTGGTTTCAATCTCGTCTCTCATTGTCCAAGCAGCAGATTCTTTCCCAGTACATAGGTTTTGAGATGATGGACACTTTTCTGTTTCAAGATAATGAATTCTATTAGAGCCTCAGAAGCATGAGTTACATAGGCCTCTGTGTTATCATTTTTACATATATACAATATATATGCATTTGTATATGGAAACACAATAAGGATACATATACCTGAAAGAAATTTTAGTTGCATGTATGCTGCAATGATCAGTTTGTATATCTGCCTCCTGCATCGCAGATTTTTTTTTTTTATTTTGTTTTTAAATCTGTAGAACTGTGTTCTAGTCTAGTTGATATCAATGGGACTCAAACATACGGAAGCTTTGGACAAGGGAATGAAAACAATTTCACCTTATTGGATTCTGGGTATGTTCCATATAAGGACTCTTAGTTAATGGCATAACTAAGAATTTTCATTCTACGATTTTTCTTTATTTGACATCAGAAAATTCAACCATTAGTAGGAACATAGAATTCATTTGATCCTTTCTTACTCTTATGTACTACTTACCTTTTTCTTTTAAATAAGGTGGCATTTATCTGAGAAGAATAATGAATATTGTTCTCCTGTATCTTTACATTCTTTTTTACTCTCTCCCTCTCACTGCCAAAGTTCACTTTCAAGGTGTGATTACCTTTAACTACTATAGGCTCCTGTCTTTGTCCTTCACTCTCCCAACTCTCTTCAGTCTTTTCAAATTGCTAATGTGTGCTTTCAGATATGTTAGTATTTAATTGAGAAGAACAGCTCTTTGTTGCTGCTGTTCTGTGTTTGCCCTTAGGCCTCCATCTTACCTTTCCTTTTTCCTCATTGCCATTTTGCAAGCAGTGTAAATGTTAACAGCGGCATTGAACACAATCTGGTTATGACCCATTTTAAGCTAAGGAGAAACTATACATGGGAAATTGATGTAAACCAGCTGCCAAACCATGACTAAAGGATACTGTGAGAGGGGGTGGTATGAGATAGTAAGCAGAGAAGAGCTTAAGGTATATTGCCAGAGCCTACAAAGTCAGTGTTGTACAGGTAAAACAGTTTTGAAAGACTGAGGTGTACTTCTAACCTTTGCCCTTCAGCAAAAGACATTCTTGCTCTCTTTTAATGATTTAGCAAATGGTTTTATTTGGCAAAGTGCAAAAGATTCATCTTTCTTGATAGACCTTTCACAGACTTGAATTATGTCCCCAGATGAACTGTATTCTAAATTTGGTCAAAATATCAGTGTAGTAAGCAGGTCTGTGGTGCATGACTTTCTTGCCTCCCGTCTCTCTTCACTAATTCTTTTTTTCCCCTCCAATTTTGCAAGTCCATTTCACACATAGAAAATTGAAAAGGTGGAAAAGTTTGAAATTTGATGAAAGGTAGTTGGAGCCGAAGATATGTGGCCAGCAGTTTCATTTGAAGACCACTCAGTTATAAATTCAGAAGGTATTCACTGTCGCATGGCAAATGCTAATGAACTCATTTGGTATTCATGAGAATGTCAATATCTATCTATTGGTACAAGTTTCATTGAAATTCAGATGCACACCTAGGAACATTCAAGAATTATATTAAATACTGCAAGCAGCCAACTCTTCATAAGTTAATTAGTAATATACTTTTTGAAGACAGATTCTCATCTGTTGTAAATCATTAACAGTCAATGAAGTTATACTGAAGATCTGGCCAATTGCTTGTATTAAGGTCTTGGCACTTGTTGGAAAAAGATCCTCCATTACATATAGAATTAATTACTATTTAAAGGGAAAAAAGGACATAAGGTAGAAGGGGAATTGGTATGGTTATGGCTGCTGGAGGTTGAAGTTCATTAACAAAGTGAAGCAGAGCTTGAGTTACCACTCCATGTCTGTTATTTGTAAGGTCCATGAAAGTTCTAACAGTGACACAGCTTACTGTGTTCATAGTTTTGTCATTGCAACACACCACTGAGTGCTAAGGGTGCTGAAAACAGTTTAAGACAGTCTGGGGCTCTGATTCCATACAAAAGGCACAACGTGAACCTTTTGTGTCCTAGCAGGAATTTTTTAAATCTGATGAGATCTTTGATATCATATCTCTATTTA
This sequence comes from Tringa tobata, assembly GCA_033628505.1. NCBI lineage: Eukaryota > Metazoa > Chordata > Aves > Charadriiformes > Scolopacidae > Tringa > Tringa tobata. Next base: position 7,227,525 of record JAHREE010000128.1, on the reverse strand, counting down.
CTTTTGTATCTTCTCTCAACTGAGTTTTTAGAATAATTTTGGTGTAAGAGACAGTCCTAAATTTTCTTAAACCATCTTTAAAAACAAATCTAGACACTTTGCACTAGTTCCTGGTAATAGTTTAATGAAAGATCAAAACCCAATAATTTTTACTGTGTTGTACTTACCTTGAAACTGAACTAAAGTCTGCTGCCAATTATGAAGCTAAGCCATGCATTTTAATTTTTCTACACTGTCTTATGTACAGTGACTTGGTAAGGGTAGATGTACATTCTCTTGCAATCACAGGAAAGTTAGATTCCTTTTAAAATCTTGCCCCTCAAACATGGATGTATGCCAGGGAAAGTCTTAATGCCTCTTCTAAAATCAGAATGTTGACAGTGTGGGCAAAAATCTGCATCCTTGTCTGTCAGATTAAATCAGGTTAAACAGTCATCTGTTGTTAAGTAAAACTCAGTGTAAGTCTCTGAGCTCCCGCAGCTCTATTTCACAAATTCCCTGTTATTACCAGCAGCAGGTTGCATTTTTTCAAGAGAGCTGATTTACCTTGTGATACAATCTGGATTGTAACCTAGTTTGTCTCTGTGTGGTATTGTATTCAGCCTTACTTAAACATTGTCCATCTGTACATCTTTCAACAGATGTATTCAGGAACCCATTTATACAAAGTCACAGAATAATTCAGGTTGGAAGGGTCCTCAGAAGATCTCTAATCTAAATTCTCACTCAAAGCAAGGCCAACTATCAAATCAGACCAGGTTACTCTGGTTATTCAGGTTATTCCCTCTCATCTCGAAATACCCTACTAAAAATAATTTTGACTTTCACTTTCTAGAATTCTTCCAATACAGC
>JAHREE010000128.1:7184161-7221803 GCA_033628505.1 Tringa tobata | reverse complement strand
GGAAGTGTAGTGACAGGACAAGGGATAACAGTTTTAAACTGAAAGAGGGTAGATTTAGATGAGATATGTATCACTACATAATCCAGTGCAGAGTTCAAAGCTGTCAAAAAGAAAATCACTGTTGATGTGCGGCCTGGTTTAATTTAATTTTCAGTCCTCTGCCCTTCTGTAGTTTACTAGTTTATAGTAAATCTCATGAAAATTGCTGTCTAGTATTAACAGGTGTTATTCCATCAAGTACACAGTAACTTTTGTTGTGTTTTTTTTCCATTTCATCAGTTGATAGCGTTAACCTGCAGCAATATACTGCTCACCTTTCCTTCCTTAATGATTGGAAAAATCACACTTTTAGGGGGAACTAGAGAAGCATGTAATTTAGCTTTTCTGACCTCATACACATAACATTGATGCAATAAAATATAGCGCATATTTGCTTGACCATTATATTTTACATATTTAATGAAGAATGGAAAATTATCCCATAATGGCTCTGTTTAATTAGGTCTATATACCGAGCTAGTGTATGGCTTTATACAGATAGCTTTTTATTAATTGTTCCAAACTGTACCTCTGACTGCCTAACATTAATTTTAGGGATCAGCAGTTTGCTTGAAAAATAGTCTGTCTCCCTACAAAGTTACTTTCTTACAAATCTTTCAAATTTCTGAGGCATTTGAGAAGTGTAGATGGTTTTTGAATTATTGAAAATGACAATGGAAAGAAAGAAAGAATAGTCACTATGGCATTGGGTACATCATCTTTTGCTGCTTTCTGAAAAGATACTATGTCTTGTGTTACGTTCTGCTAGCAAATGGCACTTTTTGCACGAGTAGTGATTTTACTAAGATAGCATTTGCTTAATTTTGAACCTCACTCCATCCATAATTTAAAGTAAAACAGCAGCCTAAACTAAATTCCTAACAGTCACCTATTTCCTGAAAATAGGTAGAATAAGGTTTAATACGGAGAAATTAGTGTCTTGTATTGACTTGGGAAGGAGGGAGATGAAGACACTTTGCCATCTATGAGTATTTTTTTCACCTCCATGCACTCTTGTCTCTGAACCACTGTTGTACTTGACCTCAAACTGTCTTTGTAAGAGAGATGCACTTTCCATCACAGTCTAAGCATTCAAAACTCTGATTTTATGGTGCTAATAGGATAACAGGCTATGCATATGCACTCTGTCAGGGCAAAGCCTGCAGCAAACCAAAAGGCACGTAACTGACTACGTTTAAGATGTGGATAAGACTTTTCCATAAAAAATAGTTTGTCAGAGTTGTTATAATCACTGCCAGGATCATTTGATTACAGCATGTAATTATCAGGAGAAATCCTTTCAAGTAGCTTTCATTTGTCAACAAAATGTGACATGTCATAGATTTGCAATTATTTTGTCAAAGAAGGGCATTTTGTCATGTCCTTTACTCTTGGTGGTTAAAGAAAACTATTTAGCCTGACACTTTATTGCCTATATGGACAGGTAGCTTCAACTCTACTGTTGAATCATTGTGATATGTAATAAATAGAATATGAAGAAGAATTTTACTACAGAGGAGAAAGCATAATTCTTCTGTATTTTAATTACATTTATTATTAGTTTATTAATAATATTATTACTATTTCATAATACTTTTTCACAGATCTAATAGTACCCTCAGAGAGACTTTAATGCATATATAGTAGAAGTTATTTAAAATAGGTCCGAAACATGATCAGTAATTCAAACTGATTAAAACTTCATAATGGCTTTTAACCTTAGAACATTCTTTTTAGTACAGAGGATATGAAGGTGGAATTAAGTTGAATTTAAAGTGCTATTAAAAAGCCCGTGATTTTAAACCAGAGGTATTGCATAAGGAAAGGAACACAGCCTGCATGGTAAAATCAGGCAGGTCTAAACAACCTCCAGTAATTATTTTCTTATATTTTTAACACTAAAGCTAAGATTGGTTCTTGGGCTTCATTGTTTGAATAAGAGATTAAATTTCTCATGTTTATTTGCCATGGCAAATTTAAACCAGCCCCTTTTATACTCTGTGAAGTGAGGTACCAGTGGACAGAAGAGACCTTCAGCATCTAAAATAAATAAATACATACATACATACTGTCATTCAGACACTCGTATAGTTAGAAACCATTTAAATCTGTGTTTTGTTGACACTTAAGGTTTTTTTTTTCTTTTATTTCTCTAAAAACAGCTAAAGACATCCAGGCTGTCATTTTTCAGAGATGACTATTTACCAGAATGTTCAGTAGGGGGGTTCCATACACGTCCAGCCTAAATGTTAAATGAATTTATTCCCACTGAGTTGTCATCTGTTTGAGGCTTCTTCCCGGAAAACATACACCTTATGACTACACTGTTCGAAAAATCTGGAAAGCTCATTTCAACTTAAAGGAAAATGCAAATAGTTCTGCATAGAAATCCTAGATGTAGGAACTTGATCTTGCCCAAAAAGGAAATCAAAGCATACCATGTAACCATAGAGTTTAATGAGCATAGCTCATATTTCAAATAGCAATTAACTGCCCATGAATGAGAAACATGCCCATGAATCATGTTGCTGAATAATTTTGATTAATGAATAAATTTTTAAAAAATGTTGATGTACTTAAGAATAAATCCCGAACACTAAGTAGGATAAAATTCTGTCACTTACCATATTGTATATAGGTGTTAATGATAGTATAAAACAGTACAGTATGTAGAATGAACTAATTTTACTGTTTATTAAAAGAAATGCAAATTAGCTGTAGATCATTATTTTATAATGCAATGAGGCATCTGAAAATTTGTGATTATTTTTCTGACTAGGAATGGTAAATTATTTTTGTTACAGTATTTCAGTGGTTTTATCTATCTGCAATCCACTTTTCATATCTTTTCATCTTGGTTGCAAATATGTGGCCTGCACTGACACTGAAAGAAAGTACCCTGCTTTTCCTCCACCCCGTTTCCCTGGTCTTTCATTGAAGTCCTCGGTAGGGAATGAGGCTGCAATGTGAGTAGGATCAACCTTAATCAACAAAAAACTCCCCCCAAACCAACCAACCAACCAAATTATAACTTGAGCTCTTCCTTACATTGCGACAGTAATTAGGCCTGGCTAAAAAAAATATGGTAAACTCTTATCTGGTTAGATGCTAGGCATGAAAACCTTGTTTTCCAAATGATTTCAGTGTATCCAAGTCACCACTTCTTTTTCACTCTTTTCAGACCAACATTTTCATAAATCCACAAAGCATTTTAATTTACTGCAGTTGCCTTAGATACTGTAACTGATGACAGTTTCTATCAAGCAGTAACTACTGTTGTGCTTACAAGTTTGCTGTATTCTTTGCATCCACAGTAGTTTTGTCATTTTGAAAGTTACATACTTACTGTATTCAAGAAGTGCAGCTGTACCATCAGAAGACCCAATTCATCTATGACTTACAGTTTTGGTTCTACCAAATGTTAAAAGCGATGAAGCTCAGGGGCTTCTGCTTCAGGTCAGGCTCTAAAATTGTCTCTGTCACGCTGTGTACTACAGAAAAACAGCAGGCTGTTTCCTTATGGTAAGTAATCCCCTTGGTTAAATTTTGTAACTGCTGGAAATTGGCTACAGGGAAGTGACGGTATTTTAAAGTCTTTTTTTCTATTTTATTTAATAACAAAATGTAAAGTAAGGATTTCTAATACATTCCTGGCATGTGACAATAGGGAAGAATAACCCTTGATATGATGGCACTTCCCCTCCAACAGCAGCACTGGATGATCAAAAAGGTTGTAATTTAACTTTGATTTCAACTAGTATCACTTAGGTTTGGAATTTTCTGTCATAGTCTTCCTTTTTCTGATAAAAAAAAAGTAAATGCCCAAGGGACTTGAACATCAGAGAGGTTTTCCTCTGTTAAAGAAGGTCAGCAGAGAATTCTCATGGAGTTATGCACCTGGTGCCTTGGAACTTAGGTATTCTCGTGAGACTCTTGCATCAAAAGTAAAAATAATTTCAAAGTATATATGCCATTACAAACTGCAGAAGTTAATTTCTGTCATCAGAGAGATTATCCTTTGAGTGTTAGAAGAGTGGTGGCTGGTGCAGTAGAACAAAATCTTTCTAAATTAGAATTGCAAGCTCAGTGCTTGCCTCAAAAGTGATTGCTGTTTATCATCTATGCTGGAAATTACAAGTGTCAGCTGACTGGTGGAAGCAGATCCACACTGGCTGTTTTAGCAGAAAGTCTTCAAATGAGGAATGAGTAGTTCTAGGGTGGTGGTGAAGAGAACACATCACAACAGAGTGAATTAATGTAAATCCTACTCAATAATGTGCAAAGCGGTTTGGTTCATTTGCTTGGGAGTCTGTATTGTCCCACTTGACCAGCTAAGAATTAGATGTCTTCATAATAGATATTGCTCTTGCTCTGCCTATAAGTAGAACAATACGAGTAAAATAATGGGTGTTAGTCACTGTAAAGCCATTCTCAGGGAGATGATTCCCAGTCATCTGAAAGTCAACTGGAAAGGAATTATTGAAATAGTTAAGTTTACTTCACATATTTTGAAAATAAAAGTGATGGTTAAAAATAACTGAAAGCAAGACAATTCAAGAAGTCCGGGTGGTAGTAAGCTAGTTCATTTCTGTGCATTTTGGAAATCAGAAAAGCAACTGTGCAACTGTCTATATGGTTGTCATTCTCTGTACATTTTTAAGTTGATTAAAAGTCACTGTCATTCTATAGATTTCAAAAATATTTGTAGCTATACAAAACGTGCTGAAGAAAATCAGACTCAAAGGATCTGGCACTTCATCCTTAAACAGGTCATTTTGCAAATACGAATGTGTCTAAAAGTTTTTTAGACTTTATATTAAAAAATTAATTATATAGATAAATAAAAAATAGTGTGTGAATATAATACATAAAATATTTATATATGTTTGTGTTTCACCTGTCTGCTTTAGTAAGTCTTCAGCATTCAAATTAAATGCGTTTGTAAAGCACAGCATCATTTTTTTTTAATCTCATATCCAGGTATGCATTCTCTCTAGCCTTAAGGCTTGCCCTAGGCTTATGTGATGTCTTCTACCTGCTAACTATTTAAATGAAGCATTTTATAGGGCAGAAATATTGTTAAAAGTAATTGAGAAGCAAAAGGTCCGAGACCTATATTTATCTCTACCAAAGAAGAAAATCTAAAGGAGTCTAAACACAGGTGACGGACCAAAGACTTGAGCAAATTCTCAATTTAGAGAGATCATGCAAATAAGAAAGGACCTACGTAATGAAGAAAAAGCCTAATAGAATATTCAGTAGAACTTATATGTGGCTCTCCTCAGTCCTGCTGAAAATTCCAGATGGAGAATTTAAATTATCAGTGAATTCTTTTTCTGTCACACTGGCCTGGACTAATGACCATCTCAACAATGAAAAAAGTGTTCAAGATTCTAAATTAAAAATGTAAATATTTCCTGTCGTTGTTACAGGATTGTATGGAAAGTACCAAAGATAGTGAAGGAAGGAAATTGAAACTGAGCTGGAGACATTATCTGGAAAGATCTTTTTTGTAAATGCTGGGGTTTAGGGATTTTGTTTTTACTCCTATATCTATTTTTCTTCTGTCACCTTCATTCTTCCTTTCTGCCACTTGCCTTTTATCAACTTACTTTCCTTCCCTCTGGCTCTTCTTTGCACTACATTGTCCTTTTTCTTCTATCTGTGCTTTTTTATCCTTGCCTGTTTCTTTGTTGAGTTTGCTCTTCCACTCTTTTTTTTTTTCCTTGATTTTTTTTCTGAAACTGTTCTCTAACTGTAACTTCCTTCTTAGTCTTATCTTAGTCATAACACCTGTATTCCTTCCTAAATATAATGGAAAGTAGGGAAATTTCAAAAGTTAAAAGAATACATATATAATAGCCTAAATAAAGGCGGAAGCCAAACAGCTATGTTTTGGAAGGAGAGAAAAATATCCAGTTTGTTTTTTGTATCGTTGCATATTGTTCCTCAAGAGGATTTGGTTAACTGCATATTCATGAGAATTGCAATGGTCTATGAACTAGGAAATTTATGCTAGGAATACATGTACAGGGATGCAAAAATTTGTGTTGGGAATACACTTATCATGGCTTGCTGGTCTGAAATCTGTAGTTAAAGAGAGCAGGAAATGGGCACAGCACCAGGCTCCAAGAATGTCAGTGCTGCTTCTGTGTGCTTTCAGATCTCAAAATAGTACAGATGTGACCCAGATAACTCCAAGCCCAGGGTCTGTTTTCTGTGGAAACACCCAGGACACTGTTAGAAAGTTCATGCAGTCTGTACTTTTACTGAAGGAAGACCAACTAACCCACATAAGATTAGTGTGCCTTTGACTAACAAAGCTGGGCCTGACTCAACCCCCGTGTGTCACAGTAGAAACAAAAAACCCCACAAGCTCTCAAAACAACTCCCTCTAAAGCAATAAAAGGAGTTAACAGCAGATGGGTGCTTGCTATTCCGTGACTGTATCATTTTCAATCTGGTGCTAGGATTCTGAAAGTCAGACTTGCTCTATTGTCAAACCATAGCCTTAGATAAATCATCAGCCAAGAGAAGTAGTGAAATATTGTAAATGAATCACTCATCAAAGAAGTGTTAAATCTAGAACAGATTACGGACAATGAAAGATTCCAGTATCTTTACAGGTTAGTTGTCGTGGTTGTCATCTTGCTCCCTCTTGCTTTGGTATTCTGCCCACTTTCCTGTTTTGCTTGAAATTTTAAAAATTTAATTTGGAAAAAAAACCCAACCAACCAAATACCACCAACAGCAACTCAACCCTGAAACCATTTATCTGAAAAATAAATATAGCTAGGTAGGAACTGAAATCATCACTAAATGGCAGCTTCTGTTCCCACAGGAATCTTTGAACATTGCTTATAAGAGAGCAGAAGAACTGTGATAATGAGATAAGATTTCCGTCTCTCCCACAGTGTAGCCTCAAAAATCCTCTTGTAAAACTGATTGCTTTCCCTGCAGTTTGTCATTGCAGAAAAAAATCCATTTTGTAGGGTCTGCAAGGAAGACATTTGTCCTGCCATTATAGTGACACTGAGACAAATTTTAATATGTCTATATCTTCATCTATGCAATAATGTAGACAATAGACATCTGGATATGTGATCTAAGTAAAAACATCTATGCAAGCAGAATATATTGATACTTCCTAAAATCAATAATGGTCCCTAATAAGTGTTGTAGGGTGGTGGTTACTATTGCCCCTTCACCAGCTTTCCAGCCCATTGCCAGTGTTGCACAATGCTCCTATGTCTGCCGGAGCTTGATAAAAGTCAGTGACGTTAAGCATATTTCTTCAGTCTCCTTTACCTCTCCCAACCTATGTAACATGTTCCATTACTATGCTTGACATCCTCCTCCCTCCTATGTATCAGATTAATTCACTGTGTAAAAATGCTATTTGGGAACAATGCAGCTATTTGGGCATGTAGTTTTACAAAACTGGCTGTCTAAATTTTATTTTTATAAATAATACTTTCTTATAGCTTGAGTATGATTTTTTTTTTTTTTTCCCCCATGAGAAGTACTAGGGAAAGATAATTATTTAAAATGAACTCATGCATATTTGTTGGGGGAGGAAAGAAAGTCTTTCATGGATATTTAAAAAAAATCCCTCCCTCTATTCTCCGGGCATTGGTCTGCTATTTTTTCCTCTTTGAGTCTCTGCAGACATTCTTATAAACAAAATGGTGTGTTGGTGTGCTTTTTTTCTACCCCCTCTTTTTTATTTCTTTAAAAAACTTCAAAATGATGAGAGTTATTCATGGAGATAACTTGCAATATTTCATTTCAGTTCACTGGGTTAGAAGATATTCAAGATTTTTAGCAGAGAATTAACAAGTCCGTGTGACTGAGCTGTTCAGTGATAAGTGACAGTCTGAGTGCACAGCTTCTGTGCAATGGAAGGATGAAGTGAATGGTTTTAAGTATATGAAGAATTTTCAATAATGAAAACTAATTGAGCAGGAATCTATCATTTCATACATTTTATATGAGCAGATAGCATTAAAATAATTTGTTTGTTGAATATGAATGATAATACTGTATTAAATGTATTATCTAGTTTAGGTCTAGGACTTGACAGAAATGAAAACAAACAAAATGATTTCATCAAAACCAGTATGGCATGTTAAATCCATAGGTTTTAGAAAGTTAACATTGATGTCTTTCTCAGAGGAAAGAAGGGACAAATATGATCAATAAATGATCATTTTGTTTTCATGCCTAAAAAAATTATGAGAGGAGTTAATTTAATGAGTGGTCGTTAAATGACATGGGTGTTATGGAAAGACAACGAGAGTTATGAACTGAACAGCATGGGAATAACCTCCCAGGAGAAAAGAAAGCAGAGAAACAATGTGAAAATATTCAGGATTATTCTAAGTCTTAGAATTAATGATAGTTTACTTTTTTTTTTTGACTACCCCCCACCTGCTAGTTGGGGGATGCTCTATTGAACTGAGGTGCATGTTAAGATAACAAGTACAAAATACAGGAAGATGTAGAGGTGGTAGTGGAAACTTCACAGCTCAGAATGTCAGTGCATGTGAACTAGCAGACCAGCCAGTGTTTTCCAGTTTATACAAGTGTAAGACTTCCATTTTGTGCTTGAGAATAATAAATACATATACTTCAATGTACAGACTGAATGGAAATATATTGGAAAAAACACCTTTGTTTAATACAAATGTTTAATTTACCCAAAAGGGAAATACTTTGTTTTTGTTACGGATACTTGGTTTTTAACAGGGAACTTGAAAATACTTATTATTATTTCTAAGCAAGTTGAATTTTTTCATAGTCTTTTTTTTTTTTTTTCTGTTTTATGAAGAGCTGTCTGACATACTTCACAGGAATGAAACACTTCACTTTCCATTTCAATATATAGATTATAAAACATGTTTTAGAACATAGCTCTGGTCCTGCTATTATTGTTTGGTTTCTATTATTTTAGGGAGGTCCTCTATCTCAGTAAATTTCTTAGGTTTTTCCCTCTATTTTTTCTATATACTGTTTTGATATAGGGATCCTCTTGTTTTGTCCCCCCACCACGGGCAATATCTGGTGTAGCAGATGCTTTGACTTAATTTTTCAAATAGGTCCAAGATATTTCCTTCCCCTTTTCTGAGTAAGATTAGAGATTAAAAAAAAAAAACATCAATCAGTTTGACAAATCTTGGCATTTGTTGGCATTTGCTATGCTGCTAATCCAAAGAAATCTAGTGGGTTTTGTGAACATTTGCCTTTTGAAAGTATTTAAAAGTCTGTCTATAATGTTGGTGGATTTCCAACTCTTAAATCCATATGCTAAGATGGAAAATGACATTGGAGTTGAAAATTTTTGAGTTTGATTTTTTTCTTATGAACAAAATTTTTTTGAACTGTTGAATGTCGAAGTGTTTGGGGTTTTGGTTGTTGTTTTTTTTTTTTTTTCTGTACAGCTTTATAGATTTGGCAAAGTCTTTGAACATATTCACTTCCATGGCTTTTCACATTATATTTGAGTGAAGCTGTGGGCTATTGTTGCTTCAGAACTATGCACAGCATCACTTAGGATGTCAGACAAATCTTTTGAGATTTGATTCCATGATGGTTGAACTCTTGGAAGAGCTGTAGATGATGGTAGAATCTAGTTCTAATGTATTATTGTGTGTCTCTAGAAGTTTGTTACACCCTTCTCATTGAAGGCAATGAAAAATAGATCAGATAAGAGAATATTGATGTCTGTACTGCCTTTTTTTTCAACTCTCACTGTGTTTGCTTCTATATTAGTGAGCTAAAAAGTCTTAACAAAGTTGGTAATTTTTACTAGAATACTATACTTCTAGATAGTGAAGTATGTTTGGTTATTTATAAATAGTCATAAAATCCCATACTTTAATACAGCACCTTTTCACATAAAGGTATTCTACATCTGTTAGCTTGGAAGTGCTACACACTTTTGATGAGCTTTAATTGATTTTTCCTTGGTTTGGCTGAAAAGAGAAATAAAAGAAAAAATGGTACTTGAAAGTCCACTACTGGCTCTAGATTTCAAGAGAGGTATTCGAAATATTTAGCTAATTAGTAAGCATGAAGCAATTAGCTGGGAATTAGCGAATCTTGTGGGCAGAAAAATATTTCAGGCTTTGCTGGCAACCATGATCAAGGTTCACAGGAAAGCCTGATGTCACAGCTGAATCAATTCCATGTATGCCTTCTGCAGAGGTGCTTCACTTGCACTTTGAACTGAGCATCTCGTTGTGATGGGATGTTCTGCGCTTGCCAAAAAGCATCAGCATGATTTTCTTTTAAACTGAGACCCTTTCTTGATACTCAGACCATGTGAAAGGCACTTGAATATGTCTGTAAATACATCTATGTGTCCTTTAATCTGGAAAGAAAGTGTAAAGGACATTTAATACTACTGAAAATCAGATTTTTCTGTTAGTTATGTAGACAGCGGATGATGAAACTTTTAACCGGTTATTAACATTGTCATCTGAATGCTGCTAAATTCTTTATTGGCTTTATTAATTTTTAGTGATTATATGTCCAAAATGCCATTATGATAAGAATTATATTTTTAGTTCATATTAGTAAAGATCAGAAAAGTTGACTTTTTACAGCAAAACAATTGAAAGCATCATTCTCATATATTCAGATATTTCACCTGAGACAGTGGAGAAATCTAACATAAAAAACCCCTATTAATGCAATACAATGTAAATTAAAATCATGTCCAGAGAAAAATGTGCTTAATATGCTAAATTCAATCTCCTTTCCATCCCTTTGGATTTAACAACCACTTTCAAGTATGAAACCATGTCAGAATATGCAATTTAGTTCCACTTGACCAACAAAGAAATACAAGAAGAAATTACTTTAGCAATTCATTGTTCAATTAATGTTCAAGTACATTGAGATTTGTCATGAAAATTCTAGATATGTGCATATCAACCCAGTTGTTGTTACTGGAGCTTTTGTATACAAGCCCTCCATTTAAAAAAAAAAAAAAAAAACTTTTCCAGCTAAAACATGACAAACACATTAATGAATGAGAAAGGAACATATTCTAAAAAAAATCCTCACAGCAAGTTAAAAAGTTTTATCACCATTCAGGTCTTGGAATAGAGCTCATATGGACTCTGTAAATAGAATCAATGTAGATAATAATTAGAACAAATCAAAAGAATGCAATGTACAAAACACTATTTCTAGAAATTACAAACTTCTAGCAAAGTGCTGGTAAAATTTGGCAATTTATAGGTTTCTCTGAATAATAAACATGACCTTTTATACAACACTTCTTAGAAACACCTAATTGAGGGAATTTTTCATAATTTTTTGTAATAAGCTTTTGTTTATTTCAGACCTGGATTGACTTAAGTACTCTCTACTAAAGTGTCCTTCAACTGACCAAAAATAGCAATTTCTGTTATGTAGGCACCCGATCCTATGAAAGGAAAAACATGAAGAAAACAAAGCCACAGAAGAGCATTTGTGAGTCACTCATAAGCTAGCACTAGGGGAGAACAATATCCCTCATTTCCTGAAATTCATTTCCTTGGGTAGGATCCCCAGGAAGTATATATTAGAAAAGTTACAGTATGCTTAGATGGTAATTTTTTAATGTCCTCCATTCCAGTCACATACCTCACCAGTTTGAAAGTTTCAAGAATGGTTATGCTTTCTTTACTAGTGATTTACGCATTGCAACATTTCCCTCCACATTTCCATTATCTCAGAATAATGATATTTCTTGCAAGACACCAAAAATAGATTACATATTAACAAACTGGCTTAAGAAGAAAATAGCCCACTAAAACCCTGCAACTATGAAACCGTTTTGTTCTTTAACAGTAAAAGTTTATTCTGTTTTTTAAGTTTTAAGTAGATTTTCCACTTGCAGACTCTGATCTCTTGTCAGTAAGAGTCAATGAGCAAAAGACCTTGATTTCCTTGCATTTTCACATTTGCACATTTTTAACAGTGTACAGCTATTCGTAACTTACAGAAGTCTTAATTTTGTCACCTCTTGAGACCGTCATAACTTTCAGTAGATTAAGTAATCATCTACATTTATTTTGTTAATGAAAACCCAAAGCAAACCAGCTGTGAGTTTAGAAGAAATTTGAAAGAATCCATTTGGAAAGCATTTAAAGATGTTTTCCATCAATAAAAGAGCATAGGGTTTTTATTGGTATCAATATGTATTAATCCTTCTGACATTTATTTAGGCAGGCTATGATTTATGACACAGAAGTAAAAAATTTTGAGGTTATAAATGACAGCACAGGATTAGTTGGTTTGGAAAGCAACCTTACAGTCTAGTCCCAAATACAAAATGGGACCATGGGTGTATAATGCATGTATAATAAAAGATACTGACAATGTATACAGTTTTCAATACTGAAAACTGTTTCTGCCTTCTATACCATGCTTTCTACACCAACACGGATGTGAAACTAGATCTTTGGCTCTCTGTTGGTTTCATATCTGCAATGTTATCATGCAATTTTTTATACAGGGATATATCTATATCTATAGGGATATTAACTATACAATGCTATCAAAATTCCAGCAGATTGTCCATAAAATGTCATGTTATTCTTTTTATTGTTCAGGGATTGAAATGTATTTTTCTCTGTGAGAGACTGTTCCCACTCTTTATGCCAAGTACCTGTTTCAGTAATACTTGTCCACTTTTAGTGCAGACACAACTCTTACAAAAAAGAAAAAAGTTGTTTAAACAGGTATTTCTGAGTTATATGTTTTAATGGCTTAGTTATCTATGGGATGATTACTCTTTTTTGTGAAGGCTCCTCAATTAGGTAATGGCTAATAAGCTTTGCAGCCCCTAAATGAGGGCATTGAAGAAGAGCTCTTCTACTGAGTTAAATGGCTGGCCACAGAATAGAAGCTAGTATCTGTAAGATTTTTGTCAAGATGCTGTGGGATGAGTATGTAAAGACTTAGAGACAGCAAGATGTATACAAGAATTGAATTTGGTATGTAATTACCTGCCCTAGTTGCCTCAACAATATATTCAAATTAGGTTTCAGATTTGCAAGTAACTAACTGTGCATCTGAGTGGCAATTTGAGTATGAAAATATCCATTTTACATACAATCAACTTCACAGAGAAATATTTGGGCATTCAGAGACCCCTGACCACTTCTAGTTTATTTAGAAATATGGATGCATTCTTTGAATCTGCATTGCCTGGGATAGGATGAATGAAACAAAGTCAGACTTCACTGAAGTCTATTTTTTCTGCTTTTCAGCGTTCAAGAGGCTACAACTCACATGCATGTCTAACACAAGTTCCAATGGCCAGCATCAAACCTGATGAAAAAGACTTTCATCAAGGTCTTTTCTATTAGTCTCTATAATAAGAGAACTAGCTGCAAGATACTGACACTATTCTCATCTAATGATTGTAAGTCCTGCTTGGAATCTGTGATGAAGTTTTATCATTTCTCTAAATGACTGCAGTTAAAATAGAGAGCAAATCAATCAGAAGATACAAGACGCCGAACAAAAGTAATAGTACGTTGTAACTTCAAGCTGACAAATTACTTCTCTTAAGCATTTGCTTTTCAAGTAAATCTACATCTCTGATGTCAAAATCACTTTGGATCAAACACGGTAGTTTGACCCATCTTAGAATTGCCATTTCTTTAATTTCTCTCTAACAGTCACAAAAAGAATCTACAAAAAATCAAACCCAAGAAAAGAAGCTAAGTTCAAAGGTATTTTTTATTACTAATTCACAAAAGTGTATAAACATACTCTTCTCTGAGGTCTCAACCCCATATCCAATGAATTTACATATTGTCCTTCCGCTACCTAGCAAACCTTTCTGTCTCCAGGATAGCAGCTGTATCTGCTTTATTGCTGCAGAGCAGTACTTTTCTTTTTCAGCATACCTTACTTCCAGTCCAGCTTTGTTGTATCATGTTCTAAATATTTCTGGAACACTAAGGGTGGAATTTTAGCAAAATGGAGGGCTCCCAAGTGCTTTTTTCCTACAGCAAGTGCAAATAGAAAATGAAAAGATGAAGTGAGCTTGTTCCAGGAATTCTGAGAGAACAGTTAGATATCTTGAGAAAGCTTTGGGTAATTCTGCAAAAGTCTAGATATGGGGATTCTTATGAAGTGAAGCAAAATTTGTAGACAATTACTATGACATTCCTAGAAAGTGCTGGAAAATTCTTGAAAGAAGAGATAGAAAGTCCAAGAAAGCAACAGGGGGAAATTCCTAGAGAGCGCCTGGAGGACTCCTAGAAAGCAGTGAGGGAATTCATAGAAAACACCAAGAGAATCCCTAGAAAGCATCAGGGAGAAGATCTCTAGGATGCCATGGGGCCAGTCCTAGGAAGTATAGATAAGAATCACATAGTGTGAAAATTCCTAGCTAGAACAAGGGAAATTCCTAGAAAGCATTGTGAGGATTCCTAGAAAGAACACTTGAAATTCCTAGAAAGTAGAAGGGAAATTATTAGAAAGCATTAGGAGGACCCTCAAAAAGCTGTGGGGAATTTCCTAGAAAGTATCTGGAGCATTCTTATAAAGGATTTTGAGGGTGAGGCATGGGATTCCTAGAAGCTGTTAGGTGGATTCCTAGAAAGTAGTTGGAAAGTACTTTCCAACTTTAATTCCTGGAAAGTAGTACTTTAATTCCTGGAAAGTAGTAGAAAAGGTCCATAAGAAGTAGAAGAGAAATCCCTAGGAAGCAGCATTGAGAAATTCCTAGAAGCAATCAGTAATATTCCCGGAAAGTCCTAGGGGAAATTCCCGGAGGGTACTGGGAGTATTAGTGGAAAGCAAAAGAAAAAAATCCTAGGAAGCAGCTGCAGAGATTCCTAGGAATCATATGTAAGATTCCTAGAAAGCAGTTGGAAATTTCGTAGGAAGCATGTAAAATTCCTAGAAATCATAGAGACAGAACTCCCACAAAGCAACAGAGAGGATTCAAGGAAGTGACCAGAAAATTCTTAGAGAGCACAAGAAAAATTTCTGGAAAGTGTTGAAAGGATTCCTTAATGAAAGTGCTGAGGAAAAAAACAAAATACAAACCAACATAGAAAGCAGTGGGGGAATTCTTAGAAATCAAACAAAAAATTCCTAGAAAACACAGGGGATATTTCTGAAATTCCCAGAAAGCATCAAGAGAATTAATAGAAATCATTGGGAAAAGACCTAGGCAGCAACAAATTTTCCTGGAAAGGAGAGGGAGAAATCTTTGAAAACATAAGCAAAAAAGAAATGCCTAGAAAGATGTTCCAGAATAGTTTTATTGAATGTTTAAGAAAAAAACAGTCTTTGAGGATACCAGCTAAAGAAACATGCTCTCTCGCTAGAATTCAGAGTTTAAATATGTTTATTGTTGCTGTAGTTCTATATGACTTGAATGTGCAAATTCCTGCATAGGATGTTTACAAAGAGGTGTTCTTGATTTATAGTTGGCTGTACCAGGGAAAAGAGATTGATGTTAGTGGGGAATTTATTTCAGGATTTGAAACCAAGCTAACGTGATATTTCTCCTCTAGCTATAGAGCCTTTAAAAGTGCTGAGAAGAAAGAATTGCCTTACCTGAGGGTTTGAATGGTATCCCATTAGCTCTCAAAGTATTGCTACTTTTCATTAAGTTCCAAATCTTCAGTTATTAGTTGATTGCTTCTACAGAGATAATTTTCTTTCAATACGCTTAGAAGCTGTGTTCAAAATCCATATGGGCCTTATTTCTCTGTTAGCAACAATCGGTTATAAAAGCAGTAAACCTTAGAACACGAAGGTTCCCCTTCCCCACCCTCTTTAAATCCACATTATCCTATTCTACCTGGCCTTCTAAGAACTTTTCTACAATTCTTTATCCTGGATTGTGGGGTTTATCCCATTTTGGCAAAATTGCATTGATTGCATATCTGAGAATGACAGTTAAGTTTATATCCTAGAATAATGATGTAATTTTGCTTAGTAGAATCAAGGTGTAGTTTGGAATTTGAATGGTTTCTTCCATCTGCCATTTTAAATTAGGATTGTCTACTCCCTAGTGACCCTCTCTTTTCCAATTGTCTCCTCCTTTTCAGTAAAAAGATACTCTGTACTTCTTGACTCAGTTTTTAGAAGATTAGCCTAAGATCATCAGAAACCGAACTGTTAGTTGTAAGAATTACTTTTACTTAATAATTCTCTGCAGGACACTAAGCCATGCTATTACATGCTTCCATTTCACTCCACTCAAGTCTTGTCTATTTTAGAAAAATTCTGTAAAAGTATCCTACTGTTGCTAACAGCACTGAATTAACAGCTTTACTACAGAAAAGGATCCACTATATATATATGTAGTATTTCTGCTCGGGTAGAAAGATTAATTCCATCAGCAGCTGCTGTTTTTCTACTCTAGGAATTCCAGCACTATTACACTGCTAGGTGATCTTCTTGTGATCTGAGATGCTAAAATGTTAGTCTAAATTCAAATGGAGTTTTTAAAAAGCAATTTCTGTACCTTAAACTGGTAAACCATTTACATTTTATGGTTTATTAAAAGATATTGTAAGCGGATACAGCTTATCTGCAAGTCTGACACCAGACTTCTCAGAATAATGTTTAGGAGTGGATGCTGTTATATATATGCATTAGCAAGCATGACGAGAAAAAATACTTTTCAGTAGCCCAGAATTACTTTGCATTGTTAAAAATGTGATCTTATTTAAATCAAGCCTATAAGCTCAGAAAAAAAGCATATGTGGGTTAAAAGAAATGTATGTTAAGGTTTCATAAAGATTTTGTGGCCCCCTAAACTTAGATTTTTCTTAGTTCCTTCTCAAAACCCTTCCTGTGTTCTTTTATCCCTTTTATTGTTAGAGCATTTTCTACCTCACCTGTATGTGTCTCATTGCCACAGACGGAGTTTCCATATCTGCCAGGAGTGACTCTTTTGTCCCTTATTCCCTGTGCAATTTTCAGTGTCTCATTCATCATGAATCCACAGTTTGCTTCTCTTTGCTTGGGCTGATTCCTGCATGCTGCATCCCCTGGGGTTTCCCAACCGGTTTTCTCTAACTTTATGGGGATTAATGTTCAGTGTTGTTCTTTGCCTCTGACTGAGCTGAAGCTGAAGATGTTGACCACATCCATGATTTTCTAGAAAAACACCACCCATACAATATCATTAGTGATATGATTCTGGTGATCGTTGCATGCTGCCTCTCTCTTACTAACATACAGTAAAAGAAACTTAGAGAAGTGTTTCTTGCTGATCGTTTAGAAATGGCCAAACACCTGGCAGTGCAGAAACCATTTCAAGTTAAAAAAAAAAAAATAAAAATTGAAGGAACATCAGTATATTACACAGAAACCTCACCAGTTGTATCAGTATATGTAAATCAGGGCTTCAAGTTGACAAATGAAATTAGATGGGAAAATGCAAGCAGAAGGATTTCACTGGTAGTTAATCTGTTTCAGCATTGTATCTCAGATGCTGAGTAGCAACAGCTCCTTCAGAGGGTGAAAGTATGCAGCCATCTTTGCCCTCCAATGGAAAATACTTCTTTATGTCTATCAGGTAGAAGCTGCTAACCACAATATTCACAGGTTATATCTTTGAAAGCTTTTTTAAAAATACTTCTGTATATTCAAAGAAGTGAAAAATACATGTATATAAATAGCCATGGTAACCCTGAATAGTCTTGTTATTTTTATGCATGCACAAATATATTCACTCATTGACAAGTATAGAATTTTTCCTTGGCATTTTTCACCACCAGTTTTGATTTTTAGAATTAAATGCAAATAAAATGGAGTGTAAGAAAACAAAAACTGAATAGCATTTCAAGAAAACTGTCAGAGGGAGCCAGAATTTTTTTTTCTTCAGTTCTTCTGCTCAGCTCTTATAAGGTCTTGCTTTGGAAATTGTCCAGTGCCTGCATTTTTCCTCTGGATTCCCAGTAGCATTGGTGTAAATAATTGTGTGGTATATCTAAATGGTGATAAGTAGGAGAACAAATGACTGCAAGAAATACAAGGACAAACTTAGAGGTTGATTTGTAGACTCAACTTATTTTCTCTACAATGGAAGGTTGGATTTTTTACTTTACTGAAAGAAGCTTTCCAAATTTTTATCATCTTTAATTTAAAAGTTGATTTCATTCTTTCCTTCTTGTTCTTTGTTGTGGGAGTTTTATTTAGAACCCAGTTTTCACTATTTTAATGTAATTCAGTCTAAGTCAAAAGCATGATGCAATGATGATAGATCAAGTGGGTATTTGTTATACAATATTATCAGGGATCTAAGACTCTTAAGAAAAGCAGAATTATACTTGCACATATATAGGGAGAAAAACAACCCATAAAAGGATCAAACACAGAGCTAATTAAGTATAAATAGCACATTGCATCCAGTTTTCAAAATGCAATAGTTTCCCATACAAAATTACATTTTTAAAGGATATAGTTTTGCCTTTGAAGGAGAGAGATTTGAGCTCCAGGGAATGGGCTTTTTCCACCCTTTCTTATTGCTGCCTGCCTTTCACTCTGTGTGTTGTTTCTAACCTTAGTTCTGAACTGAATCTCATTTAGTAACATTGGAACACAGGACAAATACAAATGATGGAAAGTTAGCTATATGAAAGTGCATTCCTAAAAGCACCAAAGAAAAAAATTACATCAGAAAAAAATCGCCTGCAACAAAAAGAGAAGCCAAAGCAGTAGTTAGAGAACTCATTTCTTAAACTAGATGTCAGTACTCCCAGCATGACTTGGTCTCCAAATTGCAGTACTTAAATTGCCAAAACTCCTACTAAAGTCATTCCTAAAATGGTGTGCACATGAGGAAAAAAAAATGTCAGTACTCTAATTTGTGATGCAGTGATTGAAAAAAACACAAAACAATATAGAAACTATTATATAGTTATACATTATTACATATATTATATAGTTATATAAACTATTCTATGAGGTATTCACAGGAAAACTCAGCACCTTCTTAATGAAAAGAATGCAATGTCAGTCTCATAGGGTTTATTTCCAATGGAAGCATTGGTGAAAATTAAACAGACCAGCAAATCAAACTGTAATGTGTCAAAACCATTTTGGGTATGGAATAGTTGAAGTGGAATAGCCTAGTTTCCTGCTTACATATGCAAATAATTTCCCAATTACGTGCCTTTTGGGAAAGTTGTATATAGGTATAAGGCTACTGATGCTTTTCGTATTCTATTTTAAAGGCCTTCTGGAAACACTTTCAAACACTAGAAAAGGTTTATTACACTCCCATAGTTAGATATGAACAGAATTACAGGGGTTGGGTTTGGTTTTGTTTTGTTTTCTAGTTACAGAGAATCTTGAATCACTTGAAAGTGTGGGAGCTGGTACCTTTCCTGATCTCTTCCCTTGGGTGTTCTAGAGTCTATTTCAATTTATCCCATTTACCTGCTGTTTGAATTCTGAGAAATCTCTCTGCCTTTCTGCGCATTGTTTTTCCTCTCCTTTTTGTCCAGTGTTCAGACCAGTAAGTTCTTTGAAGTCGAGATTGCTTCTGCCTCTTTGTTTTCTAGGCCAGGAAATTGTCAGGGCTGAAGCAGCATAAAGCAGGTTTTGGACAGTGTCAAATAAGTCTTTTTTTCTGTAAAATTATTGGCAGAACTGATCAATTGTAATCAGGAAGGAATGCCCTTCAAATATAAAGAAAAATGGATATTTACAGGAGATGCCCAGGTTTTTGGTTGAGGTGGAAATGGTATTATGTTCCACTATGCTTATGTAAAATGTTTTCTTGTCTCTTGTCCACAATGTTGTAAGGACTTTCCTGTATTTTTTTTTTTAAGTCCTAAATATTTTGATGAGCATATATCAAATATAGCTTATTTCAGACTATATCTTTCTTCTGCACAGTTTCACTGAAAACATTGAATTCTTGATTTCTGACTGGAGCTCTAATCTTGTCTGCCTGTTCAGCAGCTATACTGTTACATGAAGATTTCTAAAATATCACCCTTACTTGATTTTCTTTCTGGCACGGATATATACTAAAGGAAAAGGAGCTCATAATCTCTAATGCTTCTATATCTGTTTCCAGAAGTCTTATCAAGTACAGCACTGGCTGCCTTTGAATAGAAGCTGAGGGTGTTAATTACCTTGCGTGCAGAGACTCGTCTGTAATAGCAGTTTTCAGGAGCAATGGTAAACATCAAGGTGGAAATACAGTCAAGGTACAAAACAAAAGAGTGAAAACAGGTTGTATCAACATTGATCCAAAGAAACCAGACTGCGTTGAAACAAGATTGTTTAGTATGATTTGTTTAAAACAAAACAAACAAAAAATCCCACCAAAATAAAGCCAACCCCAAAATAAGAAATTTTGCAATGAAATAATGCTTCACTACTACATTTTTTGAAGAGAATATTTTGTTGTCATTACCAAAGATCTGAATTAGTTTCAGAGTGTTGTGTTGCCATGCCAACAGAGGACTTGTCAGTTTGTTTGCTCCTGCTGTCAGAATAATACATTTCTGAGTTTAGTCCTCAGAGGAAGCCAACTGTAGCCCAAGTGAAACATCATAAGCTTTTTTCAAAATTGAAAACAATATCTTCAAATATATGCATATGTAATGCTCAGAAGATAAAGAGGTAAAGACTAGCTCATAGGTAAAAGAGTTTCTTTGGGGTTTTTTGCTTAATGTTCCTCCTCAATTATTAATAAAATTAATAAACACTTAAATAATTTAGACAAAAATACAATTTCATGGAATTTGCTATCACAGTGGTGGATATTAGAAATATTTAGTTAACAGATAGATAAAGTGCATATCCTCTAAAGGCTAGACAACTGGCACTAGGCCAAGATGCGATTAATTACCCAGAGCAAGAATTTATAAAACTAAAATCTGTAGAGGTTCAGCATGTATACAACAGTTTTCTGAGTAGACTGAGTGAAAAAATCTTGGTATAACCTAGCAGATAATACGCAAGCTAAACCAGTCCATCCAGGAATGCTCCCTGCTTCCTATGCTACGAAATTGTACAAGCTAGAGACATTAATATTAATCTGGCTCTTGACATTGATATAACACCCCTGGAATCTGGAAATCAGCTCTCCTCCAACATTTATGAAGCTAGCCACCAAGGTCCTCTTATTCTCCTGACTGTGGAAAACATTGATTTTACTGAGTTTGTGGACAGCTCCATTCCACGGTTATGGCTCTTTACCTGATTAGAGTTTTCCTCCATCAGGTACATTTTGGAAACTGTTCAATAATTAAAGACCATCATATTTCAGTAACCTATTTGTATCTAGATAAACTGTCAGTACATTTTGTAGTTGTAGCCTGCTTATTAATGAGGGTGGGATTGAAAGATAGTTGATGGCACATTTACACAAGGAAGGTGTAGGAATAAGATTCCCTAGAATTTCAAAATTATCTCTTTTGCAACAGGCTGAATCAGACCTCAAACTAACAATATAATAAGGTGAGGATAGTGTAGAAATAAATACATGGTACTTAGTCACATAAATGGTAGCTAATGTCCTTGGTGAATATTGAACCAGAACACGTATTACTTTGTTATGGCTGCCTAAGAATGTAACTGAAGCATAGCCCCAAAACAAGTCTCCACATTGTAATCTAGAGATTGCTAAATTAGGGTAATCACATCTAAATTGCTTGGAAGTACTCCCAGATTTGCTTGAGTCTAGGTGCATGTTCTTGCTCTTTCTCAGCCATATGTCTGGCAAGTCCTGAGTACACACTAGTTCTTTTCCCTGCCTCTGCATGGTTTTGATTTTATAGGAACAAAACCTAAGGAAGGATCTGGAAAAAAAACATGGTGGGCTTCAGGCTTGTGATCTAGACCATCAGAAGAGTGGAAGTCTGGCCTGCCTTGAGGCACAGACTGATGGCTCACTCCAAAAGTCAGTTGGAAGTCCTTTCAGCGACTACAGCAGACTTTGGATCCAGCTAAAGGTTCAAAAAAGATCTGGGTATTTCTGTGACTGTAAGGAACACCTATAGTTTTCATAACAAAGACACATTTTAGCAGTGACACTATATCTTATGTTTTGGGGTAACAGCCAGTCTCTTTAGAGATCAGAATAAAACCCATGTCCATAACTTTTCTTTTCTTTTTTTTTTTTTTAAAAAAAAGCCTTATTCCCCAGTTGCCTGCTCTTTGCATTTACGTTGTGATGTGATAAATTCTTACATTTTCAGAGGTGGACTAACATATCCTGGATTTGATCCAGTATGATAATTCTTATATTTCCATCTACTATTTGATTTGCATAGGGAGACTGTGATATAAGAGCATCCAGAATCAGGCTCATAATAAATATAAATGATGTCTTTTATTTGTTGTATAAATTATTGCTCGTTTATGCATTTGTCTTTGCATGAGTTAGCCTTTCATGCTGATTTCTCTGACGGGTGGATTCGTCAAAAGGATAACCAGAAGATATTTTTCATTTGAACAAATACAAATTGCAACCTGGTTCTTCCTTATCTATTTTTTGAAGCATAGAGAATAGCTTTTGGAATAATTACTAGGTGTTGCATTGGTTTAAAAAAAAATAAAGAGGGAAAAAAGAGAAAAGCAGCATTTCATAAATATTAGGTCATAGAATTCAGAGCTAGGTAAAGCCTATTATTTGATTGAATATGTCTCCTGTGTGAAATGGATATAGAGAAAGTTGGAGTCCTATTAGGCATTAAACTGATTATGCATTTGATAGTTTGGTAGGATTCAGTTTCAATGCGATATATGTTAAATTCTGCTCAGTGAAATCCCTGCTACAAAGATACAGTGTTACATGGTGATACCAGAATTATTGCAATCCAACATGTAATTGTGATTTTTGTGTATCATTAGCAAATTAATTTTTTAGTTAACTCCTGGATATTGCATAGTAAAAATTACAACCTACTGGCTTTATTTTAGGATAAAACCAGTAATGAAAGGAGTGACATGTTACCTGTTGAAGTGAACGAAGTTACAATCAACAGAGAATATCAATTTTAGCTAACGTAGGAGAGAAAACAGGTGCTGAAACTTCAGGGAAAACAATGTTCTGTCTCCCTGGAAGGAGAAGCAAGACATTCTCACATGTCTGAATCCTTCAGAGATATGAGGGGAAATCAGATGACAGTAAATCTGATAGATAACCAAAAAATAAATAGTCAGTTTGTTCTTGGTTTTCCTCAGAAGAGTATGTCAGGATTGTTAAATAATCCTCCTAGGACTTTATATTCAGTGGATTTTGTCTGCGCATATTTTATACAATTTATAGAAAAGTTCTATTCTTTGTGACATATTTGACATTTTGTGACACATTTACATTGTACTGGGGGAAAACCATTGTGCTCTGATTACACTTCTGTAGTACTGAGGCTTGCATCTTAGTGCCAGGAGCCCCCAACGTCTAGTTGTGCAGACCTACCTGTTTAGGCTCTATTTAGCCCTGTTGTCTAGTCTGCATTCCTATATCACAATATCTAAGACTGCAGGGTTGACACTCTAAGGAGAAAATTCCACAGGCACAGCAGGGAAAGCTATGTCCCATGCCCTGTCTGCATCCAGAATAAATGAGTGCCTGCTAGGAATAAATATGTCATTCACGCAAATAAAAACCATGCATGAGAATTGTCCAGAGAATTCTGTGTTTAGCCTCAACAATGAAGAAAGTAATTTTTAATATGAAGGATGCATTTTTTTACTTATAATTCAGTTCTCGTCCAGTTATATATAACTCTTGAAGTATATATATATATGAGATACAAATTTAATTATATATATTGAGTAAAGTTTTTGTTGCAGTAGGGGAAACTATACATATTCTTTGAGCTCTATTTGAGTCTGTTTTTTAAGACTTTGTGTGGCATTTACACTTTTTTCTGTATCCAGAATTTTTTTTCCATGGAGGAAAGACTCAACAGTTGGATAAAGGAATGAAAAGATAAAGGCAGAAGCGAAGGGGTTAATTTATAAATAAATAAGTAAATAAATAAACAGGGTCACTGTGCTAGGTCTTAGTAGTATGAATACACTAATTTCTTCAAGTTTTGGGGTATCTATCAGAGCAGAAATCAAGTACAATTACTTTAAAATTAATGCAATGAACAAGTGGGTTGGAACATTAAAGGAGATTGTGTTTCCTGCTCTGCATGTTTTAATTTTAATTTGTTTCCTATTTAACAATTAAAACCAAGGATTTCATTAATAAAGTTGGTATTTGTTAATCAGGCTTAAATTCTGTATCTTAATTAATTCTGCAAGGAATGTAGTGGATCAGGTTATTAGAAAACTGACAAAGCAGGTGAAAAATGAATTTTCACTTTTAAAATCTTGTTTTAGGGTTTCATAGTTGGAGCTTGATGAAAGTGATTTTATAATATGAAAATGATTTTAAATTACACCTTTGACACCTGTTTCCTGTTTTGAAAGCTTCCCACCTTCATATTTCAGACATTTGCATTCTGTTTGGAGTCATATATTGAGTGCGCGTTTTTAGTATGGAATATAGGCAGCATATGTAGGATATGTGATAGAAGTGTGTCTCCCAGAGTGCTGGGATGTAGCCAAAAGGGTTAATTACCTTAAAGGGTGTACCCTTGGGCTCAGTTGGAGCCCATATCAGTCTGCCCAAGAATACTAGAAGACAGCACTCTGGAGGAGGACACGTTCTTTCTCTGCAATAAAGGGTGCCAAAGAAAGGAATTTCTGGAAATGGCTAATTGTGCAGTTTTCACCTCTGTCACTTTTGAAAGCCATTTCTGCATTTTGGGAAATTTGAACTTTCTTAGAAAGAAGGGTAGGAGGACTCCTTGGAACCCTTCGATGCCCAAGAAATATTTGACAAGGTCTGGCCATGAAGGAGAAATTAATGTTAGTCTGGGGGTGAGGGAAAAACAACCAAAAACTTTCTGGATATTTTTGTAAGTACTAAATTATTAGCTATATGAAATCTCCTTATATAGATTTATTCTATATAAATTATTAAAACTGTGTGATGTGGAGCTTTCCCATGAATGCTTTGCAACTGAATGAATGAGAATGTTAATTCTTCTAATCTGTCCCAAAAAGCCAAGCCAGGCTGAAGGCCATGAATAAGTGCCATTAACTGTCCATTAATATTTTAAAAAAATTGTATACCTTGGTACCTGCTTTTCAAAGACAGTAAGAGAAAGGTCTGCATCTCTAAATACAGGTAGATATTTCATAGGTACATCTCTGTAAAAATTAATCATATGTTTGGAAATTCATGTCCATGGAATCCTTTCATTCAAGAGGTTGACCTAAAGCTCTTAGTGCTGAAAAAGCATCTGTTGAGAATAGTTTTTTCTTGGCAACATGTTTTGATTTTAGAATGACATATGGGAGAGATGAGAAGGAGATGGTGATCTTGTCTCCCAAGGAAACAACCGCGTGCACACTCATGTACTGGAAGTGACACTGTGATGTATTTCCCCTCCATCACAGGGCTTTACTGGACAAATTGCAAGGGGTGTTAAAAGTGATAAAAGGAATGCTTCACTGCATATTTGCTTTACAAGCAAGATACATAAACAGCATGTTTTCTCACCTCCACCATGCAGAAGCATCCTCAGCACCTTTATAAAAATTGATCTGCCCTTTGAAGCCATGTGGAGTGTGAAATGACAAGATTTCAGTCTCCAAAAAGGGGATTAAGGAACTTGCCTCCAGATAATGCCAACAGCCCTCTAACACTATATTACTTGACTATCACAGCCAGTACCAAGCTTTTGATCCTAACATTAAACAGAAATGTAATAGGAAGATTAAATCATCAACAGAGGCACAATGATTTAAAACATATATGTGTGTATACATTTTAGAGCTGCATAATTTAGTTTAATTTTCTGTGGAGTGACAGAGAAAAAGTTAAGCACGTGATGACTGAACACTTACTGAATCAGGAGGAACGAGCAAATACTTTTAATGAAGAGTGCCTAGGAGACACTGAACTAATATTGAATTAATGCAAAGTGTGTTAAAAAATAAAAGCTGCTTATCTAAAACTAAACTGTAACTCTATATAGGGTACAGATTTGCTCTCAACACTGTCGATTAATCCTACCTTTTAAAAAAGCTCAAGTTTGGAGTTGTAAAGTGTGGGTGTATTCAACATGATAGACACCGAGCACTGAAAATACAGAGTATTAATAAATGCCGGGATCTGTTTATTTCCTGACAGGTGCTTGTAACTTCCTGCTCTCACTTAGACTCTTTTCTTTTATCTGCTGGAATGAACAAAGAAAAGCTATATACAGAAAAAAGTATTAGGTAATTTCCATAAAGCAAAGTCCAAATATTATTCCTGATGGCAGATATTGTTATAGCTCTTGTAAAAGGAAAAAGTGAATCATACTTTAGAAAGCTGCTGGATAACAATATCTACAGTAACAGAGATCAATGCAAACATTAAAGATAAAATTCATTAAAATATATATTTAAGAAATATTTTTAAAAATTCTTCTGAATGCTTTAACTTTACATTTTAAAGCTGCATTTTTTTAAAAAGTCCTTATTTGTGTTGCTACTTAGTCAACAAATTTTGCTTACTGAAATTTAGTGGCCATGCAAAAGTCCATTTTACAGCTGGCTTGTAATTCAGGATGTTCCAGGTAGGTGTGGTCTGAGACAGTGTTTCTTAGCCCTGAAAAATACTGGTTTTAACAAAAGATAATAGAAAGATTTTGCCCAAGTATTTCTAACTGTGGAGGTGTATTGCAAAGTGGGATATTATTCAGTATTTTCTACAATCAAGATCAAACAGTTGAAACAGCTTTTAGTAAAAAAAAGAGGAAAAAGATATCAACACAACAAATATTAACAGATGGAAAGAATATGAAATAGCATATTTCAGCAAACTTCCTGTGCTTTTGTGCCAAACTAGAATCTTTCAAAGGTGGTAATAAAACTATGAGAAACATTCAGACATATTACATGCTTAAAACCAGTTTTTATTAGTGAAAAATTTAAGTTTTACTATGTTTTGAGGAATCATTTGAGTCCTCCTTTTCTTCAGTCACCTCCAGTTTCTGCTGGCTATATAGCATGGTGGAATGATGTGGCAGAGATTTGATACATTGAGGAAAGATAATGAAAATTAAAATGTTTAAAGATAATATTTTAATATAATCCTGCTTAAATTTAAATGAGCCCTACTGATGGTAGTGTATTATTCTTAAGAAAAGGGTTAACGTGGAGATCTGTACATAGAATACCTTAGCATGTCTTCTAAAATGAGGGGGATTTTACACCTCTCAGTGAATGGAGCTTTCAGTGATAAGGGTACTGAATGTGACCATAACTTATCATTTATCATGGACAGCTTCTGAAGAGAGTATTTTATACGATTTAACACTTGAGGTTTGATTTTTTCATCCAAATATAAGATATACCAATAAACCCTACATAGCAAGTGGCAAATGACTTGCGATTTTTGCGTAAATTGTTAAGAACAAATGGATGGTGCGCGTTTTTTATTTTGTTATGCCTTTGCATAACAAAATAATACCATCCCTCTATGAAGATCTTGTGAAGTTTCTATTATTTAACGATTTTGCATCATATTATGCTAGGGTTAATAGAAGGCAAAAGTCCTATCATATTAGTAAACATGCACTGTACGGTAATTTGGTACTGCACTTCCCTCCTACTATGATAAGAAAATTACTAATGTGCTTGATAGACTTCTCAAATTAAATTGAAGTTTTGAAATATATCAACAAAATGCAGGGTTTCACACAGATATAGCAGGAGTTAATTTGTTTAGGGGAGGCAAGAAAGTTGAACTGGAATTTCACTATTTTTTTCTTTTTTTTTAAATTTTTTAGAATAGTTCAATTCATTCTGGATCTTTCAAGTCCAGTAACACCAACAACACAAACAGATTAAAAGCTTTTGTTTTTTAAAAAAGCTTTAGATTTTAAAGAGTTTAAAAAGAGTCAGTGACTTATAGTGATCCAGAAATGAACTGCTATCATCTATATAGATCAGGAATCACAGAATTATAGAATCTTAATGGTTGGAAAGGACCTCTGAGATCACTGAGTCCAACCATTCACACACAAAAGATGCCCACAATCTTGGCCACTGGAACATGCCCTGAAGTGCCACATCTACGTGTTTCTTAGATACCTCCAGGGCTGGTGACTCAACCACCTCCCTGGGCAGGCTGTTCCAGTGCCTGACCACTCTTTCAGTAAAGTAATTCTTCCTAATATCTAATCTAAACCTCCCCTGTACAACTTCAGACCATTTCCTCTGGTCCTGTCATTATTTCCTTGGGAAAAGAGGCCAACCCCCATTTCTCTACAACCTCCTTTCAGGTAGTTGCAGAGGGTGATGAGGTCTCCCCTCAGCCTCCTCTTCTCCAAACCAAACATGCCCAGTTCCCTCAGCCTCTCCTTGTATGACTTGTTCTCTAGACCCCTCACCAGCTTGGTGGCTCTCTTCTGGACACACTCCAGCACTTCAATGTCCTTCTTGTAGTGAAGGGCTCAAATCTTAAAGGAAAGAGCATATTAATTTTACATAATATGCTTGCTTTCTGTATTCTGAGTATTGAAAGGAAAAATTATTTCCTTTCACATTTCTCCATCTTGTGCTCAATTGAAATTTTAACGTTATTATAAGGAAAAAATATATTTTCTTATAGTACGTATTTTATTGGATTATTGCAGGTGAAAATTCAAAGTGATCTTTGAGTCAATGGAATGAAGTGCCTGCTTCCTTTCATCTTCATTGATATGTCTCACAGGATGTCAAGAGCTGAATCAATAAATGCTTATTTTTCAGTGTAAGAGTAATCTTGTTACTCAACACTTTATCCTTGAACACAAATACCCTAAATAAATTTAAAGAGGAGCCAGTATTTTAGCACTGAATACTTATGAGAGAAACATTTGTAATCCTATGAGGACAAGCAACAGAACTAGTTTGTGTTTAGCATTTAGTAGATTATAGAGAGTCAATTTTTTAAGATCAGAAGGCACAATGTGAGTCACATAATTTGATTTCCTCTGTATAGGAGGTATAGGAGAAAGAATCTAACCCTGCAGTTTCTGTGTCAAAATCCATCATTTTTGTTTGAGGTAGAACATGTATTTTGAAGATCTGCTTCAAGTATACTCTTCTTGAAGAAAGATGTTTTCAAGGGTCATCTATTCTTTCATTTTTTGAATAACTAGTTTATTGTGACTTCCTTTAGGAAGTTGGTTCATAGTTATAGGAGTTCCTGTTATCAGTAGGTTTTATTTCTCAGTTTATTTGATTTCTTCTAGCTTTGTTTCATTGTGACAGGATATATAGAACAGACAATAATGCATCAAGAGATAATATGATCTAAGGTAGTGTGAATTTAGTGTGTCAGCAAAGCATACCAGAGTCCTTACCAGAGAGTAAGGTCCAGAGAGTAACCAGTAAGTATTTAAAGGCTTTTTTTTTGTACACTCTCTATTTCTGGATCTTGAGAGAGAGATACATTCTTACAGTTTTGTAGTTTGCACTTTCTTCATTTGTTCCCAACTTCTCGGCACAGTATGTTTTATTTACTGCAATGTATGCAAGGTCAGAATCTGCTGGTAACTCATGGACAGCTTTGCAGCTCACATTACCAAACAAGACCAGTAGCAGTAACGGTGCAGTGAACATGTAATTAAGAGTATCAAGCCAAATTGCAATCTAATTGATGACCTAATGATGAAAGTATCCACTTCTCATTGACTGTTCCCTGAGCCAACCAGTCTCTTCTGGTGCACTGAATTTTCATTTATGTTTATGTAAAGAATAAAGCAAAGAACAGCTGTTGCATCGTAGGCTGAAACAATTCTATAATAAATTCATACATTTGATTTTACATTTATGGAGATAAACAAGAATTATAAAACAAAAATGAGACTAGTTTGCCTATATAGCTAAAGGATGAAATATGGACATGTATATCTTGATAAAGTAATTATAGGGAGCAACATAATCTAGTCTTATGTTTACCACTGGAAAGTAGTAGGTACTGAGTAATGTCAGCTCTCAAGCTTAATTATTTTTTAGCTTCTACTCAATCATAATGTTCATAGAAATTAGCAGCTATTCTACCTCAGCAAAGGTTTCTGCATTTGATTTTCTCACTTTCTCTGCATTTCTTGGTATGTGGTCAAGTCAAACATATGCAAACACATACATCTTGGTTTTATGTCACTACAATACAGTAAACGTATGTTTTTTTCTTGCTGTATTGTCATAAAATATCATATGCAAAAAAAGGTTGAATATGAAATTGTTCCTATTATCTAGCTGTTTCTGATGGAAAATTTTGTAGCACAAAAAGAAGAAAGTGTGAAATTCATAAGAAAATCTCACCCACAAGGCAAACAAAGTTTACTTAATTTTTTTGACTGTGAAAATGAACAATCATAACACAGCAGACGGGGAAAAGTATTTTTTCAGAGACCTTTTTTTCCATTGCAGGGATATGTAGTAAATATATGATTAAGTTTGAAAATCCCATCTTAGTTACCATTCAGGTATCTGAGATTAAAATAAATTAATTAAAGTTTCTTTGCAAAATACATAGCTTTATTAACATTTTTGGTAAGAGAAGACAGAAATATATGAAAATCCACAGGCAAGGAATTCTAAGTGTCAGAAATAAACCGTGGGCAATACTTTCTGGAAGTATACATAGATTATTAAAATAAGTACTCATGTGATTGTCTTTAATTTGCACAAAAGTTCAAGAATAAAAAGGTAGAAGGAGGTAGTATTTTTTAAATATGCGGGATAACGAATGACCATTTTCCTTTTAAATTAAAGGAAAATGAAAAATTAACTTATTTTCAACAGTGGCACTGTACTGGTCTGAGTGAACATGTGTGTAAATTCATACAATATCAAGTGAAATGGGAATAAGATTCAGCTACTTCATGAAGAACACACAATTCAAGGATTAGCTCCAACACAGCCCACTGTTACCTTTATTTAAATATATATGCTAATGTAATTGGAGGAAGTTCTGATATTCCTAGTTTGCTCTTTATTTTTACCTAGGGAGGGTCACACTAGAGGGCGTCATGTTCTTATTGATAGTGGTGTTCTGTGAGAGGAACAAAAGTGAAAGTTGCATCAATCTTGATGATCTCCAATATACTGAATATGGTCTATAAACCCACAAGTTTCGCGTGACATAAGTGAAGGTGTCTTGATCTGTATCTTTTTTTTTTTTTTTTGCTGTAAATGGAAGATGTAGCTCACAGAAGTAAAATCAAATAAAATCTTTCAATCCAGATTATCAGCCAGTGGCAAACTTTAGATCTTTATGCCCTTGAAGAAACAGATGCCTTTTTTATCTGTACTTACAAGTATGGACTTTACGTCATTCACTGTTTACTTGTGTTCTATAAATGGAGTCAAACCTTTTCTTTGGGAAGCTTTGTAATTCCTTCAGCACCCAGCAAAAGTGAATCTGTGGAATAAATTAGGAGTGCTAACTCTCTGCAAAAAGTACTATCATATATTCTTGAACCACAGGTGTTTGTTCTATTTCTGCGAAATGCTTTACTCTTACCATTAATGCCTTTAGTGACTCTGTTTTATGAAACATGGTTTTCATGATTTGCTGGTCTTATTGTGTTTATAGTAATGCTACATGTGTAACTGCAGTAATTAGTTCATTATTTCAATCAAAAGGCTATTAAATTAGCCCTAAAGATAGATCACACAAATGGATCACACATAAGGATCCAGTATCTGTGCATATCTTCTAAAGGACCTAACTTCATTCCTCTTTGAAAATGTGAGTAGCCTTCAAAGCTGCGAAGGAATTATGTGATGAGGGAAGTAGCTTTAATTGTTTCCCTCAGGAGACATGGGTGAGTCATTGAATTCAGTGAGGTTATTTGATATTATGCTTAATTTGATTAAGCATGGGAGAATTTCTAAACAAATTAGTGTTCAGCATGACAAAACTAATGTTCTAGCTGAGACATGCACTAAATTGTTCCAGATTCTTGTGATAAATCACTGAAATAATACTGTACGTATTTTTAAAAAGTCAGAGAGGACACTAGCTGATGTCCGGGAATATTAGAGCAAAAGATTTGACATTAGTACACATGTAAATTTGCTGAACTGCACTTGTTCTGCTATGAACAAAGAATATTGGATTTTCTGCATTCGGGACTCCTATATAAATATCCCCGAATTTCAGTGATGGTGAGTGGCTATTTGCATTTGAAAAGAGAATACTTTAATGTAAAATAGAAGGGTAGAAAAGAGTTCACCGTAAAGACAAAGGCTATCAGGAGAGTTATCAAATTGAATCAAGATAGAGCACAAGTTAAAAAGATGCTTGGAATTGGGCAACTTTTTTGCATTGATGTTTTGTTACAGGTATGTGCACAAGTGTCTTTTTAGAGTGTAGATAAGATTTCTGGGGAATTCTAAAAAACTCTGAAGTGATTTTGAAAAGCCAAATGGTGTGTTTAACTGTGAAGGGAAAAAAAAAAAGTCCTTGCCAGAAACCAGTTAAAATTCAAAACTAATTTGGTCCAAATGATATCTGAGATCTGTGGAGTGAACTCTTAAACTAGAATCCATCTTAGAGACTTTTAGCCACCTGAAAAAAATCATTCCTTATTCCTAAAAGTATACCTTATATGAGAATTGGAGCAGGCATCTAGAAAAGAGTCCAAAAATGACCTTGAATGTGTACACCATTTATTTAATAATCTTCATTAACAAACTAATGAGCCTTACATTGTTTCATTGTAATTTACCTACACAACTAGCAAGTGGTTCCTCCCCTTGGAAGACCTCCATCAGTTTATTTCTCATATATTATTTGACAGATGACCCCATTTGACCCTAAGCCAATGCCAGGTGGAGCAGCAGGAGAGCTCCCAGCTGTTCTAGGGTGACTAACGTGGTGGAAACTGGCAAAGAACAGCATGAGGATTGATTTGCACATTAAAGTGAGATAGAAAGTGAATAAGTTATCTTCTTGCTATGACAGGGTCATCCCTTTCTTTTATTCTTCATTTCTGCTTGCTTTTGTAAAAGAAGAAAAACAGGAATTTCTCTCACTGGCTAGAGTTAAATGCATGCTGTGTGAACTTCCTACCCTTTCTATCCCTGCAGACACCACAGCGCACTATTCAGGAATACTGGGCACTGTTACTATACTGCAGGTAAAAAGAAAGTTGACATAGAATGATACTGTGTGCCGTTGTAATTTTAGGATTACGTTTTATTGTAATCTTGAAATTTGACAGCACAATGCAATACTTTTTGTGCATTCTGGGTTTTTGCAATTCATTTTTATGTTAATCTCTCGTCATCTAACTGTTATTCATATGCTAATTTGTTATTAGCACACCAGTGTACTCTTTTAACATACAAGTGAATTGGTGCCATCTCACAGAGAGGCATTTAAAGAGACATAGGTTTGATGAGTTTATTTAACAAAGAAAACACAAAGCCATATGCTACTCACATGTATTAGCATTATTCAGCATTAGAGAAATTCCTTCTGCTTCTGTGAAATTTATGCAGCAAGCCAGTATGAGGGAGACAATAGTGAGGATCATTGTCTAGATGTGTACAGCTGTGCAGTCCTACCAAATTCATCCCCTATGGGACTAAATAGATCCTAAGTGGATTATACTGGAAGGGGTGGGTTGGATGAATAACCCAGATGCTCTTTGTCTCAGTAAAGACTAGGAAGGGGAAGAGAGGGCTGAAGTGAGTTGAGTGCTGTCTCATAGCAAACCAGTGCAAAGTACTCAATGTTCTTCAGCATCCCATGGAAGTGGAACTCTAGTGCAACTGTGTATATCAGAAGACCCTTGAGGCTCCACACTCTTATATTGTTTCCAGAAAGACCTGAACTGAAAAAGGAGCAAATGCCTTGATTTTAGCAATGGTAATTTGTTTAGTAGGTGAGTGAATATGGGTACCTTGTGCATAACAAGAACAAGGTTTTTTTTTCCTTTTTTTTTTTCCCTTCCATCCTTCAGCTGAACTAGTTCAACTTGCATTGTGACTGGCTTAATTTAACTTACTTTAATCATAGAATCATAGAACGGTTAGAATTGGAAGGGACTATGAGAATCTGTCCTCTATGCAGTATATAACCAAGTGTGTCTTGCCATTGAATCTTGTTAAAACACTGTTGCATTTACTATCAAACTTTGTTAAATCCCTGTTTCATATCAATAAATGTATCGCTAGTTCTCTCCACAAGTGAAGTGCATCACTCCATCCTCAACAGGCCATCCAGCCAATTCCTTATCTACTGAGTGGTCCATCCTCAAATCCATGTCCTTTCAATTCAGAGACAAGGGTGTTGTGCAGGACAGTGTCAAATGCTTTGCACAAGTCTGGGTAGATTACAGTAGATTTACTTGTAGGATTCTAAATTTTGTTCTGGGGGAAGGAAATTACTGCAGATAGAGACTTTTCCACTGCTAGATTTTTGCAGAGCTTGAGAAACCTGGTTTGTATGATTACTGCTCTATTTGTTAATTCTTTTGTCCTGAAAATTGCTTATGGACTTATATGTGCTTTGATCGTTTCACTATTGCCATATTTAGACTCTTGCTTTTCCTGTAAGGACTGGAGTGAATGTGTAAGACAGGATAGTGGGAGGTGAGAATTTCACACACGTCCTACCCAATACTCAGAGATGCTTAGGAACTCTGTCATTGCACAACTACAAACACTGTGCGTCATACCTTTTTGGATACGCATCGTATGATTCAGAAACATGTATTTATAGTTAGCTCTAGCTACTCCTAATTATTGTATCCAAATATTTACTATGTCCAATACCATGAAAAAAAGGAAATTCATAAAAGCTGTAAATATGTTGAAGCACAACTGACGTGACACAATGTATGAGTGAGGTATCTGCTGGGGTGACCTTGCAGGTCAGGCTCCATACTGCCATTGGCTTTAATTAGAAGCTGTCCTATTCTCTACACGCCTCAGAGAGGTAGTCAGAAAACTGAAATTCTGTTCTACCTTTGAAAATATGAAAGAAAGCAAAGGACAAGTGATTCTGCAGAACTGAACAAGGAAAGGGCAAGCACATTGATTTGCAGGACTAAGAAGAAAAAACTTTTGTAAATTTATAATTGCACTCTAGTTTAAACTTGTAAGCAGTGGTCAGTAAAATAACATGTATTTTAATCTGTTGAGACGGAGAGAAGGAAGGATATTTTTAAAAGTTTATGATGTTATAATTTTCGCGACATTTTTTGAAGTCTTTATTTGCTTTTGTCCTGTGATCTTGCAAAGAATGACAGATATTGTTCTCAAGTCTAGGACTGAGGACTTCTCCTCCTAAGGATACTAGTTGTGAGTGGTGATTTTCTTTCAAATGTGACTCAGCTCCTATTTGATTAAGAATGCCAGTGAGCTCACTCACTCACTAGTTACTAATGAGCTAAAGCAATTTATTTACTAAATCAGTTTTTTGAAAATTAATTTCTTCACTGCTTTTGTAGCCTAAGAATTGAAGCTTCAGTTGGTTTTTAGCTGCTAAATCCTTCCTATCAAGTCTCATCCCTGCAGACTTACCTTACCTATTTCTTGGTAATTAAGAGATTCCCTTCTTATAACACTGAATACATATTCAGCTCAAAAGCATACAATATGGTCTCTTGCAGTTTTGGGAATTCCTTCAGATGATGTCTCAAAACACAGAGGTGCTGGGGTCTAATAAGAAAATGTGGACATTAACTGCATAGTTTGGAGGGAGTTTTGAAATTATTAGCTCAGGCACTAATAACAGCAACACAGGACTCAGAGACAAGTTTACTTCTTCAAAAAGGTACTGAGGCTGTCTTGTAGGCATGAGCTTTGAATCACAGCCTTTTACTTCATGTAGAGGAAATAAAGCCAAAGAAAAGCACAGAGCCAGGAATGTACTTTCACACAGAAATGAAGTACTATATGTTTAAGCAGCATGGAAAGGTATATCAAGCAAGAAAAAGTGAAGGAAAAGACCCAAAACCATCAAAACTTCATGTGGTACTAATTACATCTTGATTTTCAACTCACTGAGTACTTATAGAGAAATACATGTTTTAGAGATGTCAGTATGCTGACGTTATTGGTTTTTTGTCTAACACATTTGAATCTAGACTAAATTAATAGAAATTACTGTCAGTGGTGGGTTGCTCAGTGTATATAAAATGTGCCATTTGAGGTCAGCTGTCCACACTATGATGTTGTCGTTTTGCCATAATGACACCAACTGGCAGCACTACTAACTGCAAGGCAGTAATTAGATAGGCATAGCAAGTGAATATCTTCTCGATATTACTAGTGGTGTCTCTGTAATTATACTGAGTCACACGGCTGTGGGTGGTGTGGGGAATCTTACATTTGTCTCTGCAATGCTAAAATGACTCTGTTGTGTAAAATACTGTAGACAGTACATAGTAATGTATTTTTGTAAATGTAAAAATATATAACAAATAATGTATTTTTGCCATATTCTTAGGAAATGTGGGTAATGACATTTGATAAGAATATTTACAAAGTGTTTTTCATGGCATGTTGCAAAATGGATGCTTGTTCTTTCTGAATACCCCAAATTTCTGTAAACTGTTCAAGAAGATGGGGTAGGAAGGAGAGCGAAGTGTGTATAAAACAATGAAAGTGGTGGATCCAATTACTCAAGTATCTGTAAAACAAATCTAAAATTTTTTCCAAAATAAATAAGTAATTTAGGGAAGTTGGACAAGCCTACAATATAATTTCATCGTGTTAGAAAAATTAAAGATTAAGAATAGAGCTGGTCAGAAAAAAGGTAAATACGTTTTCTAGAGAATTTCAATATTTCCTAACATTCTGATAAGTCTGGTAAGATACAGAACAGATTTTTCATGTCTCCTGGAAGGATATCTGGCAAGCTCCTCTTTTTCTAAAACCACTCACCTGTCCACCTATTTGACTTTGTAGTAAAGTTCATCCATTATCTCTAAACTTCTATTACCCTGGGTTTGAAACATCTCCTGTGAAATCCTCAGGAATTTTAAAATATTCTGCAAAAAATTATTCTATTAAGGGATGTAAATTACAAGGGAGGTAATAAGTCCTTCAATGTCAATCTGATGTATCTTTTATTATGAGAATTATTTGGTTTATTTGATTCATACGGATTATATGTAATCCATCTCCATGTTTTTCCTTATCTCATTTTTAGAGATAGTAGTCAACCATAGGGAATTTTGAATTATTCTTAAGAATTTACTTAATTTGGTTTCTGTTGTAACTAAGGAAATGTTCAATGGCTGAAAAATTTGAATTAAATTTAATTCCATAAATTTAATTCTTCAGAAAATTTTAGTCAGAAGTACTTTATTATAAATTAAGATGAATTGTATAGTGTGAACCATTGCTTCTGTACCTAATATGGTTTAAGAAATGTGCCCTAGCAGACATACCAAGTTCCATCTTCCCGTACTGTTCTAGAATTTTGGTAAAGGTCTTGATTTTTTTTTCTGCTGTCTTCCAATAGTGCATTATAGTTTGCCTTTCTTGTAGGTCTTAAACTTGTCATAGTATGTTGCTTTATGACCTATGGGGTCTGGATATA
>JAHREE010000128.1:7154663-7174173 GCA_033628505.1 Tringa tobata | reverse complement strand
CCTTAAGAGTATTTAGAAGAAAAATAGTGACTGTCTTTGCTACTGTGGGATCTAGTCACTGTGACCATTATAGCAAATGTGGCAATTTTCAGGAAAAGGACCAAAAAAAGAGTTAGATGGTACCTTATATTTTGCATCATACAAAATGGACTAGTAAACTTCCCGAAAAATACAACGGTCATTACTTTGATTATGGGAAGTGACACTTTAAGAAAGATGAGACTGTTGAAGCTGAAAGTTGGCTTGATACATATTTGTTGTAATTTTTATACTGCAAATTGTAGACAGTGTGAAATAACTTTGGAAGGCTGATCAAGATCATCTTTCCTATTTTTTTTTTCTTATGAGCTCCATAACTCTTTAAGGAACTCAAACAGTCCAAGGATGCAGTGAAACTGCAGTAAAACTGGTTCGAAAATTTTCAACAAAACAATTTTTGAAACTTTGTATAAAGAAGATAAAGCAAGATTTGACCATGACAACTTTTTAATCCATTGGCTACTGTTTTTCTGAAATGAGGCTTTCTTGTTACTTTGAGGACTAGAGAAGTTTGGTGCTTGAAAACAAAAAGCTTTGTTGTGAACTAGAGGAGTTTGGTGCTTCAAAGAAAACCCACCACCTTTGTTTTTTATTTTCATCCAGAAAGATATTGAAGATATTATTATTATTATTTCCAAAATGGAAGTGATGCCATGTGCAGCTCAGATTTTTGCAGTAGTTTTCAGCAAGTGTTTAAACACAGAAGCACCCACTCAAACATTTATGGCTCTGATCCATCCCCGATTTATTTATGTACTCATTTTGGTTTTGTATGACTAACCCCATTACTTTGCATGATGTTTTTTGCACAGAACATATTATTATTGTTACTGGCAAGGCATGTCCACATGCAGATTTAGCCGCCTGACTTCCTCTGTTCAAAGTTAAAATTGGTTCCTCTGTCCTCTCTGGTTCATAGCATGACATCTCCCTAGATGGCTATTAAGAATTCTTTTTCATTAACATTGTATGAAAGGTATTTTCTAAAGGCAGATTTATTCTTTATTTGTTTCTTTTTTTTTTTTTTTATTTAGGTGGAAAAGTAAGAACATAGTTTTCTTTAAAATGGATTTCTCCTTGATAGGGTTCTTTTCTTATTCTCAGAGCTCAGTAACAGTCATAGCTTTGACTTCTGCAGAATTGCCAAAGCATGGCACTTTACAGGCCTTATCAAGGTTTCAGAAATTCCCTGTGCCCATATTTACAGAAAAGACAGTTTGGGACTATGTTATGCCATGGTATAAGCTAGCTTATATGCGTCAATTGGGAACCTCGTCCTTACTTTTTGAGATTTGCAGTCCTTGAAAGTCACAAGAGATGGTAGAGATATGTGTGACAAAAAATATGTACTAAATAAAAGATATTTTCTTTTTCACATGCTAATATAGATGCTCTGTTCTGAGAGGAATTTCTTGAATTTTTCAAGTCATAGACAAAATTACCTTCAGAAGGTCCCTAGCTTAGTAGCTAGATCTAGAGCTTTGCTTTTTAATTCTTTTTAAACAATGAAACTAACTGTATGACTAAACATCTCTGTCAGATAATGACACAAAGGAAATCCTTAAACTGATTCTCCTCTGATTTGTAACCACATTAACTTGTGAGTAACTCCACTGACCTCATGTTAATTCTGGTGTGTGCAAGAGAGGAGTCAGGATACAAAAACATCTGTGCTGTCAAGAAATTTGCATTATGTCAACTATTATCAGGAATAGGGAAGGAATATCTGCTGTAGTGGTTTGAGAATGCTCTTGTTAACAAATATTCATATGTGCTTTATCTTGGGACTCCCCTAAATTTCCCTTGCAATGGAGTAAAATTGCTGCTTATCATCTGGTACCAAAAGTCTTAATGGTTGCATATTTCTTTACAGAAATATAGCTGTCAAAAAGCGAATCGAAGCTATTACTGTTCTGGAACCCACATTTATAAGATACTGTGTATAACCATAGGGACATATAGGCTTATGTAAATATTTGTTTCTCCAGTGCACATCATTTTTTATCCTTAGCAGTGCAAAGACAAAGAGAGGTACCCAAGAATCAGAGTCCTCCTGAGAGGGGAACTGGTTACATTGAAGACGTTTGTCACTTCTTTCTAGGTGGTTGATATATTCTGTGATGTCTGTTCATTCTTTATACTGGATGTGCTGTACACAAAATAACAAGAAGAAAGTATTATGGGCCATTGTATAGAACCGGTGAGCTAAGACACGTAATCCAATTATAGGGAATTAAGCTATTTGTAAATGTAGCCTCTAATGTAGCTGCTTGTTTCTCTAGAATTCCTTTCTAATGTTTCTTTCTCATTATATGGGATCATAAGAACCAATGCTGTGCTCTGAAGAGCACA
The DNA here is from genome assembly GCA_033628505.1 of Tringa tobata. Classification (NCBI taxonomy): domain Eukaryota; kingdom Metazoa; phylum Chordata; class Aves; order Charadriiformes; family Scolopacidae; genus Tringa; species Tringa tobata. The sequence goes on along the minus strand of JAHREE010000128.1, from coordinate 7,171,782 downwards.
AGAACAAATTCCAGTGCTCTGGAATTCTTTTGACAAAAGCATCTCTTTTCCTTTTTAAATTCAAGTGAAATTACAGCTTTTGGGAGCAGTGGACTAAAAGGAATGGACTGAGCACTTAGGTCCAGTTTTGTGCATTATTTCTTTCTCACATTTGAGGAAGGGTTATCAAATTGAGATATTCTGGGGGAAAAAAATATTCAAAATCAACATATGGACATCTTGATTGGAAAATTTCTGGCCAGCACTATTTTAGAAGGCCATTAGTTTGTTATCACGGATTGCCAAACTGCTTCTCATCTTCATAACTGAGCCATTTAATTCCAATTTCAAAACAGTAACCAGAAATTAAGGAGACTAAATGTTTAGCATGGATCCTGAAGTTCATTTGCTGCCTATCCTCGTCTGGTTTGCTGTAGGCAATATTACTATTTCTACTGTCCTGTGAGAGAACACAAGACCTGTGATAACCTTCAGCGTGGCTGGAAAGGAAAGTGAAATGAGGTTACTTGCCAGCTTTGCTGTTGTTCGTTTGCTACTGTCTGTGTTCCCTGTCAAATCCTCTCTGTCACACAGATATTTGTCCAGGATGTGATTTTCTAAAAGAGTAACTAAGTCTTTGCTCTCTTCAATGGCTCATAATTTATCATTGTCAAAAATATGCAAGCGTTTCTTTTTGTTAGCTGGATGAGAACAGAATATAAATGCAAGTGTGTGAGTGACACTTTCAGCAATGTCTGTGGTGGCAATCAATCACAAGTGGTTCAGCAAAGCAAGGTTACTGAAATGATGTGCTGCAAAACAAGCAATATTGCATTAGGTTGGGATAACTGGGGCTTTTATTGGTGTTATTACACTGTGATGCTTAAACAGTATACTGCTTGCCTTACTCTATGATTGGAATGATTCTGGGAATGTGCCTTTGCTGTTTCAGGCACATGTACAACATTGGAGTTAAAAGAGATTTATCCATTGACTGGACAGATTACGTTTTGGAATTAAATTTAAGAATAAGGATTTTGAAAATATTTCCCAAGTGGTAGCAGAGTTCTTTCATGGGTACGGGAACTACTTTCCCAGTGGCCACAAAATGGAAAAAGAGTAGGAACTTCACACACCCCCCCCCCCACCTTATTTTTTTGCCCTGAAGGTTTTCTATTTTTTCTTCTTCTGAATCTTTATATGTAAAGGCAAAGGCGTGTTACTCATCCTCTAAATACCACTGGGTCACTGTGGCTTCATGAGGGAATGTAATTGCAAGAGACAAAAGAGGTGTATTTTTAAGCTGGTCACAGCTTGTCAGCTTTTCAGTCCAAAATCATCCCCCATCCATAACTAGGAGGGATGTGACCTGCGTTCTGATTGCAAGGTGGCCAAACCAGCTGACGTGTAACTCTGCATTGCTTCAAAAGCAATGGGGAAGGCTAGTGGGTGCTTGCAGGAAGGTCACGCTACTGGAACTAAACCGTAGATTTCTGTGTAAACAGAAGTGATTTCTCTTGCACCCTAATTATGCCGAGTAGCGGGCAGAAGGGAGCATAAACCAGAAGCCTGAGTGCATTAGTCACATTCTAAAGGGAACAAAGGACTTTCATATCTTTCATAAGCACAAGGCTTGTGATATACACAGTGATGATACAGTCACTATACTGACTCCAAGGTGATTACCTACCTATCTGTAGTATTTAAAAGTAGATTTACTCTAAGTTAAAATGAAAAAAGACCTATATCCATGCATATACTATTGCTCTCCTTTTCTGAGAATATATAATATGTTACACAGTTGTTAAAACCCCAGAATTAAAAAAGAATATATCACTGAGTTAAGTAACCTTCTTTCCCATATGAAAACACATCACAAAGCATCCTCCAAAACCAGAGCATTATTGCAAAATACAGCCCTTGCTCATAAGTGAACAGTATCCTACCATACAGCAGGAAGCAAGATCTATATAAGAATACAATCTGTTCCAAATTACAGCAGATCTGCTTGCTTTTCGTAATATGACATTGTGCAAAGGAGACTGAGTGGAGACCCAAACCCAAATGTCTGGACTGTCTATTTTGCTTCAGAATTTGTTTCTCATGACATGTTATGGAGTCTTGTTTCTCACTGCTTTTGAGACTGAAAAATTCTATGCAGCACTGTTTTGTCTTGTGTGAATCAGTCACCCTGGGCTTCTTTTCAACATGTTCTATTTTCCAGTAAGTCAATATCGCAATAAGCTTGTCTCTCACTGCTTTTCTCTGTGGTGTTTTGTACAGCACTGTGGAATCAGAACCCATGCAAGGCTGGCTACCATCATACATAGGGATGTTAGCTCAGACTTGATGTTTTTTCCACACACTCACATGTTCTCTGGATGACTTCCCCATTTTTCTTCACACTCTCCATGATTCAAGAATGAGTTGTTCTCAGTCAGTCGGTGAGCCTCTTCATATTATTTACATTTCTTTCCAGTTCAAGGAGGACAGTGTCAGAAATTTTCAAAAAAGGGCTGCATCTGACCAGTTCAGCTTGTCTTTCATTCTGTAAATGGCTTTGGAATCCTTTGCAGTGACACATATTCGTTAAATGTAAGATTATTATTATCGCTAAGTATGTTCTCAGAAAGCTAATTTGGAACAGACAAAGATGCCATTTACATTTCCAATATTGAGAACAGTTGATTAGATTTCTGTTACTAACCCAGTCTTTTCCTCTAACTTTACTTTATACTGTACACTTTGAAAGAATACTTTTTCATCTGAAAAAGAGATATATCTTGAAACAGCCATTGTAGACCATCAATGTAAAAATCAGGAAGAAAAGTCCATTACTTCACAGAAGAACTACAACATAAGAGCCAAGTCCTGAAATGAGACAATGGATCTGCAAGACCTCTGTTTAAGAAATATATTTATATTAGTTTGGGTTTGGTCCTTTACAAAACTATTGTGAGTCAATGGGCTCATGGTATAGCGTGAAGCAAGAGCAGGACTGGCAAACAGTAATAAGGCAGATAAATATGTATGTCTTATTGGTATTTGCTATTCACGATATTTACAGTGCTATTTCATTTACATGAGAGTTTTGAATATCTAGAATAAGTGGATCTAAAATATTTCACTTTATAATGGCTGTCACTGTGATGAGCACTTAGCTTTCAAAGTGCTAGTCGAGTGGCTTCATAGCTAATCTTTGTTTTTGCATAGAGGGCAAAAATATTGTTCATTGCTGTGAAGGACAGACCAGGTCACTGATGTGAAAGAAGGCTCAGACAAGATCCTGCCTGCCATCTATGCCAAAAATATAGTAGGCATAATTGCATTTCTCTGGAAATTAATCTGCAGATGGTACTGGAGAAACAGGAGAGACACGTTTTGCTTCAACAAACATTAAGATGGTCACCATACATTTAACATAGCAAATTCAAGTTCCTGTGACTTTTAAGCATTTTTTCATATATAAAAATAATGATGGAGTACAGATAAGTGTCAAGTATATAGGTTTAATTCTGTTCTCAGTTGAACGGTATAAAACAGAGACTACAGTGAGTAGGAAACACCTGAATTGTATTTATTTTCCTGTTTACAAATTACTTATAGACATATTTTCAAAAGTTGAATTATTCACCTTTTTTAAGACATAAAACTGTAATATTACATTTTCCTTGTAGGGGAAGGGAGCAGTAGGAATACAAATTATAAGATTTGTTCAGAGGATGAACAGGCAAATCCTGTGTAACATACCCACACAAATAAAGAATCACCTCCTGATATGTAAACCACCAAGTACATATGCAGGGGAAAAACCCTTTTGCTAGGGGGGATATGGAGTGTCGATGCTGAAGGTATCAGGGTGAATATTTTCCTTCTGAACATAAGAAATATTTACATTCCCAATAAATTTATAGGTAAGGATATCCTAGCTAATGTCAAAGCAGCCTGGAACACCAGATCATACAATGTGAGGTCATATGCATATTAATATAGCACTAAAAATTGAACCAAAATGATAATTGTCATTGGTCTTTTGAAGAGCTGCAGAACTTTACATTGTAAGAATTGTCCTCTGGATGTGCCAGTAACAAAGGCTTCAGAGTAAATAAGAAAGAGAAGGAAATACCTGTTATCCATGTGCCTTGTTTTGTGAAATATAGGAAGACAGTTGTTTGTATTTGGAGTGAAAATATTAATAACTAATATTATACTGTCCCCTGGCATCTTTCCAAGCATGTAATTATCAGCAGAGCCAACAAATTACATCTCATGGGCTAAAATACTATAACAATTTATTGCACTACAGCATGCAAGAAAAGCAATATGAAGTGTGATACTTCCAAGTCTGCAGGGCATTTCATGAAAATGATAGCATATGTAGTATGTTTGGTAGCTAGAAGATGTGTATCATTCTTTAAAAAACACCTTCACTGAAAGGCTCTAAAATGTGTTTCTCTGTATTTGATTAACTGAATGCACATTAGCATGTAGGAAATCTCTCCTTGATTTTTCACTTTGAAACTGACCGTCACTGGCTCAGTACTAACCTTCCAGTTGTGGTGTTTACATTCCTGCATCTGTGAAATCTGCATGCTCTAGATGACAGTTTACATGAAGAACTAGATCTTCATCTGTTATAAATCAGTGTAACTCTGATGTGGATAGAATACTGCCTTCATCTCTGTCGGTGACCTAGATAAATGCGTTCATGCTACATAGACCTTTTATGTGAGAGGCTCATTTCATGTTTCCTTTTATCAGTGTCATAGAAAAAACTGGATTGTGATAAGAAAGTAGTTTGGTGGAGGGTTTGCGAGGTGGAGATATGCTGGGAACCCACAATCATTTTATTGTTTCATCACCACAGTCACAATCTCCACCAGTCCTACATAGTCACAGCCATTTCTACACTTCAGGTGACGTCTATAATTAAAACTGATTTTAGGATGCAGTGTGAATAAGCGAATTTCTGAAGTGTTAAAAGCCATCTAAAGCCTTAAGTTTTAACCATTTTCCAGTAGTGACATAAACTAATGTTCCATAAAATGCTGTTACTTCAAGTATTAAAGAGCCTAGCAGACTGGTACCATCTTCCCTTCAGGTACAAATATCAATGCAGGTGCTGACTCACATACATTGACTAGATTTATTGTGGTGGGCACTCATTTATACACTCAAAATAGTAATCTCACAGTTTGAACTGTGTCCAGATTATGTGGCATTGGGAATCGGCTGTGAGGAGCAGTAGCTATGTGTAGTAGCTTGCATGATAGTTTTTTATACTTTTATGGAGTTCCTGCCAATACTCCAGTCTCTTGCTTTCAAGAGCAGCTTTTTCTATGTCATATATTCTCCTTAAAAAGAATTCAAATCCATTAAGGATGTATTTCTGCAGCTCCAGCCTGTAAACATAAGGCACAGAATATAGCACAAAAGAAAGTAAAACCATTGTGTAAATATAAGGGAAAAAAGGAGTGAGGGTTGCACAGAATATTAACACTTCCTTAGGTCACTTTACTGCTGAAAATTTCCAGTTTGTTGGTACCCACACTTCTCTAACTCCTTTTCTTCTGCATTAAAAGTGACATGCTAAAAATTCATAATGTAATCAGCCACTCATGTTTACATAGCACTCCTGAAAACATCTTGAAGTGCTTTACAGTCATTAAAATAAAATTAAAATACTATCTCAACAAATGGAAGAATATGCATAGTAATTCTCATTTGAATATTAACACAGTCTAAATACTGACTTTTTTTCTGGAAAATTCTAATGAAGAGAACAACTCCATGACAATATATTTTCTCTTTGAACTATTCTATGAAGCGCAGAATCCTCAGGCTGGATTCTGCACCAGCACTCCTAAGTAACTGCATAATAACATTACAGGCAATAGAGCTACTCAGGTACTTAAAGTTATGTTTAAACTTAACTAACGTCTCAGGTGGGTTTTACTACTGCTAAGATGCTCTTGAAATAATGATGAGAGCAAAATCTAAATCACTTATCCACTATGCACAGAACACAACTTTATTAATGATTGCTTACTGTATATTACATATTCTAAGGAACCTTCTCTACATAATTTTTTCTCCTCTCAGTCCTAAGGCATTTGCCGTATTTGTTGCCTGGCAATAGCAAATCACAGCAGAGCCATGGATCCCCTTATTCTCTTTGATCCATTTCTCTACTGACACAGAAGGTGCAGTAGCTCTCACCTTGGGGAATGCAGATGAATCCCGTTAGCCCAGTTGGTGATGGTCTGTGTGGTCATCTTATTAGTATAATGTCTCACACATTGATAACGTTGGCTGTCAGTCTCTTTCTTATTTGTTGGTGACAGCATATGGAAACTAGAAAGCAACAGCTACTGGTTTCCTGTTTTCATCAGTAAAAACATCAATCATTTTGCAAAATACTCTTTTCCATAGTTTCTTAGCTGTTCTGCAAACAAGCAGATGACATTTGACTGCACTTGGCTGCAAGTGTGAAGCCTTCATGTTCTCTAAGCTGCGCTCCTTCATTTTCTATTTGCATTATGTATGAAATTATTCGCATGCATTTGTCCATGATCTCTGCCAGACTGACTGAGGAGTTTGCCCCTCCATTTCTCTGAAACTCTGTATTAAAACAGGTTTTGAGCAGGAATCAAATGAGGAATGTATTTATTAGTGGAAAAAGTTATTAGGAAATTAGCTGAAATTACAAATGCATTATCAATATTTTCAGCAGGAATGAAATTACGGATTCAGCATGAATTGACCATCTGAGTAGAAACTGATAGCATTTTGAGAATAAGTAACATGGCTGTGTGGCTTATTTTCTTTGAAAAGGTTCTTCTAGAGCTCTCCTTACAGAAAGGCCATCTGTGATTTAACTGGGGTTCTTTTTAGCCATTAAGTCGAGTGAGGTGTGATTCTGTAGAATTACAGTGCTTTGTCTAGGAAAATAAACACTAGAAAATGAAGAATGAACCACCTCTTTATGGACCTTTAACAACGTAAAACAATATTCTCACACTACAGGAGATTAGAGCTAATACTTTGTAATTAATGGAGTTCCCTGGGGGCATCATATCAGTCATTGATACATAGTGCCTGGACTGAGTTTCTCCCCTGTATTCCAAATTCATGTTTCAGAAGCACATTTAATACTGTGATATGATCTCCTCTGTAATTCCCTCATAATCATCAGTCACCGTGTAAGGAATAAAGTGTCCTACTCCTACCAGACCTATTTTTCAGGATTTTTGAAATGGTTTTCCTTTTGCATGAACTGGGGTTAGATTCTAATCTCACAAAGAAGTGATATGTGGCAGCTTTCAGAATAATTCTTAGGATGACTACAATATTTTCAAGGCTAAAATACAGTATCTTAGTTGTCCTACATCAAATCAGTACTTGAGAGAGTGAAATATCTAGTGGCAATAGCTAACAATCTGTTCTGACGTTGAAAGTGGGAAAACAATCATCTTGCATCATTCCAGTTGTCTACATTTTGGATCCAGTACATGCCTGCCATTTTCTGGATGTAAACAAAGGCTGGGCTTTTTGGTTACTCACATTAATAAAAAGTAAAGCCACTACTATTGAATGCTGCCATGAGATCGCAAATTTCTAGAAGAATTCTACTAGGCAACACTTTGTCAATTTTCTGGTAAAGAATCAAGCACTTTTAATGTATCTCGCTGTTGTAAGACTGTGAAAAACTTGGGACAATGTTGCTCAAATCCAGAAATAGTTTTGCATTTCTTGCTGAAGATGAAGCATCACCATATGTACAGAACCTGTACAGATGACCATGCTCAACCACAAAACAACAAAAACATAAGAAGCATTTTGAAACCAATGTGTAGGTGGTTGAGGAGACTAGATGACTAATAATCATTAAAGTGTATCACTAACTGTAAAGTGTATATAGTGCTACTATATAGAAGAAGATCTTTAAATTTAAAAAATTTCTTTTTTGGGACTGTTATGAGGGCCCTAATCTAGACTAAACATATGCTTACCTTTAGGACCGTCAATTAATTAATGTGGAGGGAGCTTATTAGCTGCCTAAAAATAAACAGATGCTTTCATATACTAGAGAATCCAGACTTACTTTCTGTTTTCATATAATATGAAAGAAAGAATAAGAATGAAAGTACTCAAAAGAGCATAATGAATTTCTAGTTTACATGCTTAGAACGTTAGTCCCACTTGCTTTTACTGGGACCACAGCTCCAAAGTCTCTTACAGATGCATTTCTAAAACCATTAAATAGACCAATAATTGTCAAATTGTGTATGTATCAAATTCTCTGTATAGGATACTATTGAAAATTTCAGCAGACATATAGTTTACTTTAAAACATCAAAATCCATTTCTGAAATACATTTTTTAAATCTTATCTATGTCCTTTAAAGACAGTGCTTGTTTATTTCAAAACTTGATTTTATTTGGGGGGTATATAGATCCTTGCAGTGTGATCCACGAGATTTCTGTGATCTGTACAACGTACTCTGTAAGCTCACAACAAGACTACATTGAAAATAAAATTAAACTAATTATTCTACAAATATATATATATATATAAATCTTTTGTAGCCAAAATATTCTGACTAAACTATCTGTTGTTCCACATTCTTACAGAGCCAGAAGGCAAGAGCTATTAGACAGGGTTTTCTAGTTTTTATCCGTGTATAGGTAATCTTTTCCTCCTAAGTCTGTGCAAATTTATGGTACTAGTCATCCTAAATTTTGGAAACATGATATTCTCAATATTAGAACATTTAGAACACAGTCTTAAAGGATGCTGAAGACTTCAGTCTGCATGCAACAAATTAGATCCCTATTTTAAATTTGCATTGTTCACAGAGCAGGTAGTCTGACATGTTCAGAAGTTTTGCAATTAAAAAAATTGCTAGTTTCTTAATTGTCAAAGCCAAAATTATGAAGTGTATTTCAGAACAGAGTTCTAGAACTTGCTATAAATGTAGTGTAAGAGAGATCCATATGGAAAATATATGCCAAAATTTTGCATTGCAATTTATTTTTTACAGATAAATATTCAATCAACTTTAAAACTTAATTCCTTTCCCTAGTGTGGCACTAATGTAGGCTATTTGTAGATCTGTCCTGTGGTTAATTAAGTGACTTAAAGATGGAATGCCTTCTGTTTTCTTTTCTCTGAAGGATAAAATTCTGTCTTCTTTCTGACATAAACCTTATTGCCAAATATGTTAGATTATTAAATGGAAAATGGTTGTCTCCACAGAAACTTATTTCAATATACTAAACAAGAAAATACTTTTCATAGAGAGAAGTAATAGAGACTTATCTTGCAGGTATCATCCAAACTGTTATTTAATTGCTATCTATGCCTGACAGCATGAATATTGGAGCTGAAAAACATCCCATCTTTAAGCCTTACTCATGTTCTGTAGCAAGATTTTATATGTTATCTATACTCTACGTATTTTAAAATTTAGATGTTTGAAATTTTCTGAGGTTGTATTTGAAGTACTTGCTTTAATTGACACAATTTTGAGCTCATACTTACAATATTGCAGAACTGCGTTATCTACTTTAAGGAAAATAGAAAACAGGACAAACACCAAATGACTTCTATAACATTTGATGGTTACAAACAATGGGTTTTGTAATGATGTTAGCATGGTTCCAGCTTGTTTAGAACAGAGAAAGTTTGTCCAAATAAGCATAAAATGTCTGCCTTCAGTGATGCATGCGAAATATAGCTGAGCTAGCTGAATTTGAAAAAGTGTATGCAGCCTTTTCCTATGAACTACACAATACGATACACAATAGAAATACACCCTGAGAAGTAGGTCAGTTTATTTTTTCTCAGTTTCATGACATTTATATTTTTTCCTTTCTCATCCTTTTTCTCGTGTCTGCTTTTTAGATTTTATTCTTCTGATCTTCAAATAATTGCCAGCCTCTTTCTATACAAAACAGCATCTTCTAACTGCTTGTCTCATCAGTTGAGCTAAGATTGTCTAGAACTATTTGTTTTTCTCTATGCTGCTTGTCTTGAGAACAACCCACTCCTCCGGCTGCTTTTTCAGTCAATTGAATCCTTCTTTCCCCCTTTTACATCACAGCTTTTAAAATTCTGTTTCAAAGGATACAGCAGCGTTAGAATTCGTATTATCCCTCCCTCTTAAAATAAGCCATTGAGAAAATCAAAGGAGGACATTGATAATCCAGTTAAAAGATCAGAAGGAGAAAAAAATATTCTAACCATCTAATTCACTACTTTCTGCAGAGAGAGAGATAAAAAACATCACTGATGTTTCTGGGCTAAGTCTATCTCTTTGCTTGATTCTTGTATGCTTCGGGTCGTGCTGTCGATTAACATGTGGTAGAAACGAAGGTAAAAAAGCCAAAGAAAATATTCATACAACCTTTTGGATCCTTTCTTTCAGTCTAGCCTACATGATCATAGGACAAGCTGTGTAGAATGCTGTCTAATTAATAGTGAAATGAATGAAATCTGGAACAAATCTTGTTAGGAACAGGACTGAAGTACATCGTTCTGCCCCTATGGACAGTTGAAGTAATGAGCGATGCTGACAATACAGAGGCTCTGACAGTGAAACACAAATTCAAAATAAAAGAGAAATGATTGAAAGTGAGCTAGGATGATTCATTCCTTATCACACATCTGTCAGTCTTAATGTTTTGCTGTCTATCTGTAGGCAGTGAAAAGGGAGATAACATCTATTATCTAATGAATGCTCTGTTTTTGCTCTCTTTCTTAAAAATTTAAACTTTTAAAATAGTTATATCTCAATGTTTAGAAAAGGAATAAACAAAATATCAATTGATCAAAACAAATTACAGCTTTGTCTGTCTTATCACAACTGAGACATTGTGAAAGAAGTGAAGCATGAAACAGGAATTGTCAGCTTTAGGGTTGCATGCAAAGGGATGGGATGAATATATTCTGATTTGCATCTAGAGTTGAAACATGAATACAGAACTTCAGGCAACATATGATGGGTTTGTATATCTGTCTGTTGCCAATGGCCATGGAAAGAGGCTAAGGGAGCCGGTTTCGCTGGTCCTATTCTTGCCTTGAAGACCTAGTACAATATTTAATCTCTCAAGGCTTTAATATTCTCTTTGAAAATGGACTTTCACAATGTTATCATTGTAAGCTACAAGTAAGATTTAAATAGTTGTTGGAAAGCACGGATGTTCAGATAGTGCCATAAACTCCAAAGAACAACCCAGGGAAACATTTTAGCAACTGACAAACTGAGGAAAAAAGGGATGTTGTAACAAAGATTAAATGCAATTGATACTTTCTAGCCCAGTGTCTGTTCAGTGTAAACTACATGAAAGCAGTTGGAAGACCACAGGAGGTAGGATGGAAGGTGATACAAAGGTTATCTGAGGCAAAGGTAGTGAAATGTGACTGTGCAAAAGGAATTAGTTCTGCTTAAGATCCAAGAATTTATAGAAAGTGAAAAATGAGGTAGTCAGCTGGCACGAACAAAACAAATAAGAAGTTCCTGACCTAATGGCACCAAGGAACAGCACTAGGAAACAAACAACTACACAAGAAGTGGGTCTCCCCAGTAGCAAAACAGAAGACCTTACTAAATATCACATAACTGTAGCTGTACCTATTTGTGTTGCCTGCAGAGTTAATGTAGCATGTGTGCTAGCTATTAATAGAAGCCACCAGGTGACTGGTGACATAATATGTCACTCTATTTGGCACTGTTGCAATAAGTCAAAGTAGCTGCTCTCCCATGTTGGAGGGATTTCCTTACCCACCTATGCAACCAGTGGTTGGACCAAAAGCTTTCCTTAAATAGTTGGTTGGTGGCATGCAGCTACTCTCAGTTGGGGTACAACATGGAAAAAGCAAGTAGTTGTTTATAAAAACATTCCCAAATATGCAAGAAATAGCATTCAGAACACACACAAGTATAATGCAGTTTTCCCAGTGTGAACATAGTAAAGATTGACTGATTTGTACTTTTTGAACAGTTATTTGGAGAGTTTCTGAAGTTATGAAAACAGTACCTTATAACGCAGTCTGCAATGAAGTATACAAACAATCTACCTAAATGATCTTGCTTTAGTATGAGCAACTAAATTAACTTCCTTCAGCAGTTTCAATTATGTAGTGCAATTTACTCAAGTTGCAAAAATTGTAACTTACCTTCCTCTCCTGTAAACTCTGTGCTTGATGGAGGCTGGGAAAAACTCACAGAAATGCACAATACTGTATATATAATATCCTCTACAATACTAGCTGTTTAACCCTTGATTTGAAATATAGCACTCCCAAGAAAGATCTGCTCAAAGCCAGTTGCATTCGTTAGAATAAGCCATCTAGCAGCTTGACCATGAGAAACACACAGACCCAACTCCCTCCTTTTACTTTTATTTTCACTTTTATTTTCTAACATTTGTTAATGTCCTTACAGCTGGATTAATTGCTCTTGTTAGACACTAAACCAGACACCACCTGAGGCCTCTTAGGGACATGGGGTGGGGGAGGCTGAGCCTACAAGAGACAGCTGGGAGTAGCCTTCAGCCTGTTGTGTGCTTTCGGTGAGTCACCTCACCAAAGAGTGTCTCCTGTCTAAAACTTTCCAAAGCTATGGGATAAAGTTCATCCAGTATCTCCAAAGTCTCTCAGTGGAAGGTAAGACGTATCTCAAAGTGTGATGGAAAAGAGAGTTAAGGGGACACAGACACAGAGGGTCAGAAAGGATGTTTTGCCCTCCCTAGCTGTTCTTCCAGCTGCTGCATCTCAGTATCTTCATAGTTCTTGGCTTCACTGAAATCGTATTTCTGGGGTGACATGGTAGGTACATGTGTTTTTCTGTACATTTTCAGTGTTCATGTGTCATTGTATTAATGTGTCATTTTCCCTAATTACAGCACACAAAAGCAAATGCAAATTCAAATTCAGTACTCAGCAGAATCCCACTTTCTAAAGGATTCCTCAGGCTCTAATTGAGCAATTTTCAGGAACTATTTACTTTTAGTGTGTCAGGAGAGCCTGCTTTTTTTAAACCAAACCCTCCCTATTCCTGCTTTAATTTCCAAACACCTTGTGTCACACTTGAAGAGGAAGCTGAATGTTAGTACTAACAGATGCTTTAAAATTCCACCTCTGTAAAGTTTTGAAATCTATTTTAATAAGATGCAACAAATTATATGAAGATAACATCATTATCACTATAATGGGGTAGTACTTGCCAGTATGGTATTCCGTTTCTGCATGGTATTTGATGGCAAAAGTGTGACCATGCAGAAGCAGCCTCCATACAAAGGAATTTTTTAACAGTATTTGTGAGAACATTTCTGTTTAGGTGTAGCTCAGACACTGTAGCTCCTTATAGACCTGCTGGAATAAAATGGGTATCTTCTGGTATAGTGGAAAACCTTAAGAGATCTAGTGGTAACCGAAGTAATACAGATCTTAGCAAGATTAATTATAAAAAAGTAATTTGGAAACTTTTATTATTTTTCCTTGTTCTTTAAATTTGCACCTCTTTTCTTAGGGAAATTTTAGAGGTGAGCACTCAAAGCAGTACAATGTTACACTGCTATTTCCAAATACTCTTTATGAATTATCTCACTGCTTTAGGGACAAGACAGATGCCTTGCAGGGCAAGGTAATAAGAACAAAAGTTATTTTTAAAAGAACAAGCATTGGTTGGGGTAGTTAGTTACTTGCTTATGAAACAATGAAAGTAAGGGATACTCATTCTTAAAAAGCACTGAGCATTTTCTGAGCTTTTGGCAATTGCCTTGTGGTGTCCATTGTAACCTGTCATCAGATGTCTCCTTAAATCACATCATATTATAATGTAATGAGCTATGACAGATGTAACCTGCTATGATACATAAAGGAAATGTTAAAAAAATACACCTGCCACAGGGTTGGCCTTTCGTAGTTTCTAGAGAAAAACAAAACAGCTTTAAAGAATTCCAGACTTTGGAAAATTAAATAGAAGCTGAGATTAAAAAAAAAAAAAAAAAAAAAAAAAGCCAAACCACAAGATGCTACTGATTAGAATATACTGTGCATACTATAAGAAAAAAATATTCATAACATTAGTCAGTAAGATGCCACAAATGTTCAGGAGCTATATACAGATGGCTATAATGGTTTATCTCCCTGTAACAGAGCAAATGATATTATGGCAGGTCTTATGTACAAATCATGTTGTAGACACAGTTGTATTAGATTAGAGCAATTGTCAATGTAGTCAAGCATCCCGATGTCCAGCAGTGGTAAATGTGTGCCTCGGAAAAAATGTGAAGCCTTTATAAAGTCTTGAACTGTACAGGATTATTACTTGAGACAAATAACACTTCCTGACCTGAGGCAAAATTCAGGTTATGACCTAACCCCAAAAGTAAAGCACTTAATAGTTCTGTATTCTACCAGGAAATGCTCACTGCAAAGTGTCTCATCTTTTCTTTGACCTGTACTAAACCACTTGTCTCAATGATATATTGTGATAGCAAGTTTCACACAAAGTTACGTATCACTGTTTTATTGTGCCTGCCTTAAGGTTTTTTCCTGATATGTCTGCGATGTAGCACACTTGATTGGAGGTTTTTTCTAATTGCATTTATTGTGTTATAATCGGATTTAGCCTTGCACACCTTCCCTTCAAACTAGGGAATCCTGGTCAGTGTAGTCACTACTAATATTCTCTTTTTGTGGAACATTTTTAATCAGCAGTACCTGTCAAAAGACAACAATGTTTTATGAACCGGGAGAAAAAAGTAACAAAATTAAAAAGAGTATAGAATTATTATTAATACAGAATATGAATCTGCCTTAGTCCCACCCTACACTTTCTGCTTTTGTGTGTTACATATCATCCTGAATATATAAATAAAAGATACAAGTCAAAGGAATAAAAATGTAATAGAAGCAAGGGAAGACAGAAAAAAGAAACAAAATTGAAAAAAAAATTAGAACTATATGGATTAGAGATGCATAAGAAGGCATGCTCTAAAGATATGCAAGATATTTACTACTACAGAGAAGCTAATCTAGGAACTTATATTCACTTTTCTATATAGTTAATTAAAAAAGAAATTCTGAAAATTGGAAGAAAACAAATTTAAAACAATACACTCGTGTTTTTTATCAATGAACATTCATTGTCCTACAAAATACCAAGAAAAAGGTTTAGACAGTTTCAAGAGAGGAGCCAATGTGTATACAGATAAGAAAATCAGTAGTTAAAAGAAGAGTTTAGAGGATACAGAAATGGAACTCATGAGTCAAATTAGTGATGATGGCTGGCCCAGAAATTACTCTGGTATTTTACAGAATTTTCTGAATCGTGTAGTAACTCTTCTGTTAGACAAAACATAATGGGCTGCACAGGCTGCTGGCCAGGATGCAATAGGACATTTCCCATATTTCTGAACTCTGAAGTTATGTCATAAATTTCTTTATAAGATTATATTAATAATTTTAAAATATTGTCATAAAGTGGGAGTATAGTTTTGGGCTTTGTTTGGGGAGTAGGGTGTGCTTGTTGTTTTTAAACTGACCAGTTCGATTATTGGTCCCTGTAACTGAGATTTTTTGGAGTAAGTTTCTGTATGACATCTGATTTTTTTTATTAATGGAATGCAGACTTTCTATGAGCAATTGCTAGTGAGGTCAATACCAGCTGCTGCTGCTTGTTTTCGTCTCAGTTTATTATGTGTTTTAATTTTGATTTAGTCTCTTGAGCTGTACAGAAAACTAAATGATATTGTGGATTGGTTCAGTCCATTGGGGACTGAAGTTTATGGCAAAGGCATCAGAGAAAGAGCCATCAAAGTAGTTGCAGGATTCCATGAAAATTTTTCTTGTCCTTTTTTGCAGACAGCAGATCAGATGTGAATTTTAGAATGCTTTATAAATTTTACAGAGATGGGATTGAAAATGTTCATATATTTGCCAAATTAGGCAACAGAAATTACAGAATATCTTTCCTGTAACCAAACTAAAATGGACTGAAAGTTGACTTCTGAATCCTTTGACTGTCGAATTGTTTGTGTACACTATTGGGATATATAAAACTCTCAGTGTTTGTAAGATTATGTTGTGCTTTTAATTTAGTCATATTGACAAAGAATATGATAATCTCATTGCTTAGTTTTATGATTTAAAAATACAATGTCTAGTCTGGTAATCAGGACTTTTTCTGGACAGTGGAGGGAGATGGTGTTCTTTGTGGACTATTATTCCTAGCTATTTTAAATATCTTCCATATTACGGGAGGAACCACATTCTGGAAGTACTTAATTTCTTTCCACAGAAGAAAAATAACCATTGATTAGTTTGCAGATGCTTAAATTTAAGAAGTTAGAGTGAGGAAAGATGAACCCCATTCTTAAGTAATGTATGTACGTTACCTTTTGTAACAGACATGAATGTACACATGTCTCACTTTTTGACTAACCTTCCAAAAAGACTTTTCTAACAGGTAAAAAGAGCCAGTGATCTAATGAAATCTTAAACTCATTCTGTTGTGAAATGTTGTTTGTCTTGTGAGAAATTAGTTTATGGCCCAGAAGACATCCATAGTCAGCTAAATTTCCCCCATTAGCAGCATAGAAGGCGTTTCAAGAATAAAAAGTGGAAAGAAAAATCATCCAGGCTACATTAACATAAAATAATTGTGATAATAAATTCCAGCTAACTAATACATTCTGGCCATTTGAAGAGCTGTTCTTTAAGGCTAATAAGGGCAAAAATCTCTAAGTAAAGCTAATGAAAGGTTATGTATCATAGAACTTTTTATTACTGCAAGAATGCCTGTCCTGTGCAACATTAAAAGGAAGACCTAGCAGCTGTAAAGTGATGATGCTATTGAGCAAGGAGATAGCCAAGAAAACATAAGGAGAACTCTTTCTGCCTTCAAACCATTCTCTCTCCCACACTTTCGTGACTCTTTTGCTGAAAGCCTTATGGTAGTGCAGTCAGTGAAGCTGATTTGTTTCACTCCACTCAGAATGACTAGATTATTGCTGTCAGTAAAGAAGATGCAAATAGTAAGGCCAGATTGTTGATTAGAGTATTTTTCCCTATCTGATGGGAAAAAGCATGAATTCTTATTTTTTATATATATAGGAAATATATATATAT
>JAHREE010000128.1:6924312-7144926 GCA_033628505.1 Tringa tobata | reverse complement strand
GTGTTGGAAAGAACCATTACTCCATTAGGAAATCTTCACATAGTGAAGTCTCTACAGGATGGATTGAAAGTTTATTAATATTAGTGGAGAGGTTTCAGGAGTTTAGATCAGAATATAGATAAGCCTTTCTGGTGAAATAAAAAAAAACCCTGAACAATCAAACTTTTTAAATGAAGAAAAATCCTGATTATAGTGAATTATATATTCTGACAACAGTTCAGTAAATTCTGCAAGGTGGAATCTGCTGTTTTCACATGGATGGTATCCATGTTTTCACATTCATGCACCTCAGAATACTTTTATCACTTTTCCCACACCTTTTTTAGCCTTCACATAGGATACAAACATCTTAATTCAATTCACTGACTTCCAGGTGGCAACAGTGACTTGGTTTGGAGAATGACCATACTGAGGACAATCATATTACTGCTCAAAGAAATTTAATGTCATTCAAATTGGTCATATGAAACCTGAAAGACTAAGTGCTGTAGCCTACAAATTCATGTAAGAAAGTGAGTTTCTGTACATTTGGTTTAACTGTCTTCAAAAAACCTTCCTTGCATTTACATTATCTAAAATCAATGGGGTGGTTTTTGGCTTTTTTAAGAAACTTTTTTTAAAATTAAGTATTTTGCATATAATATTAAATCCTTGGAGTATGTACAGTTTTAGTTGCATGCTCTGTTGTCTTCATTTTAAAGAACATTTATCTTTTGACAACAGTTACAGTTTTGTAGGGGGGGAAATAATTAGAATGTTTCATGATTTCAGCTGCTGAACATGATTGTGCCTAAATGTTTCCAATTTTGAAAATTAAATTTTATTCCTCTGTCAGGATAATGCTCATTTTATAATTTGAGCTGAAAAAGAATGAACAATATTTTTTTTTTGAAAGGACTATATATTTTTCTTCCTCAGAGGAATTGTAGATCTGAAACCAAATTTACATTAATTCACTCTAATAGCCTGATTCTCAGTTAAAAAAAATGAGATTTAGAAGACAGGATGTAATTAAGCTATGTTATGTGCAAGAATATAATCCTGTACAAACTTTTACCCTATATTTTTTGAATTGAAAACATAAAGGCATTTATAGTTTAATATAGACTCTGTTGAGTACTCAACGTATATGAACCGTTTTACAGGTCACATAGGTAACTGTTGAATAATGAGCAGTCTGAGAAACCTTTTGGCAATTTGAAGATTTTACCATAAATGTGGGTGTAGAAAGAATGAAAATTAATCCAATTTCATAATTAAGTGAAAATAACATCCCTAATTATTGCTAATATCAGAAAAGTCGGGTCTTTTCATAACATGAGGAGAATGAAACTATTTGTGTCCCACATCCTATTCATGAGCACAGGCTCAGATGTACCTGGGACGTGAGTGGCAGGAGGGCAGGTATCACTAGTCTATGGGCATTTCATTCTGGGGAACAGTTCGTAAGGAACACAGAAAAGATTAAAATATATTAAGGTAGCTTCTGTGTAGCTCAGTAGCTACTTGGTGATTTAAAGGTTATGTTCTCTTTCTTTCATTTGGTTTGTTGAATTTCGGCACTCAGGAGAATATAAAAGGGATTGCTTTAGGTTTTATCTTTTCTGAGAAGAAAAAGAGACATTGTTTAGCCTTCACAGTTAAGGCATGCCATACTAACTTTGAATAATATGAATCACATTAAGGGGGATTTTAAAGATGGGCCTGAAACAGAGCAAAATGGATTTCTTTGTGTTTTATAGGTCCTGTTGCTTGGGGGGGGGGGGGGGGGGGAAGCAAAACACCCTTTCCAGCTGATTTTACTTCGGTCTTTTTTTTTTTGTACCCTTGATTAGGGGTAAATTTTTAGAGTTCTCCGCACATTTTATGTGCGTAACATTTAATTTCTAAAAGATGGTGTGTAGTATTCTCATGCAGTTAACATAACAACTGGGCTACTAATGTTAATCCTCAGCACACTTAAAAATGAGGATAATGCAAATGTGCATACAGATAAATTCACATTATGTGGGACTTGTACAACATTTATAATTAAGATTCATTTTAAAAGTGCATGAAAATGCTGGGAGGAAATTTAAAGTGACATGTATTACTATTATGCAAATCTAGCACTTACTAAATTCCTTATTCTCATACTAAAATCTGCTATCTAAATAATTGCTTCACAACTGGAAATTATCACCAGCAGCCAAATTCTCCTCTCCCTTCCAGCCCTTCCCTTGATCGTGTTTATTCAGTAATACAACAGCATTCAGCAGTGTTGATAAACATGCTCAGTGTTCATTTGGTTAAGCTTCAGTAAACTGAGCCTCTGGAATTAGCAATCATTGGTTACAAGGATGCAGTAAATAGTGTAGTATATTAAATTACTCCACCAGAACCTTAGCTAAAAGAGCAAGGAACATTTCAAAGCTTGGTTGACATTTGTTACTTTTTTTCTTGGCATTGTCACTAGCTTTTACATCTGCTCATAAATCATTTTTAGCCTAATGTAGTATTGAGCCTTCTTGTTTTGCAGCAATAACCAGGGCACAGCCCAGCAGAGGGAACACAAACAGGTGCCCAGACTTAATTATTAGGACAGGTAATAGTGACTTCAGTTCCTCAGCAAGTGAGAGAAAATCATCAGGATCTGATAATGAAAATAGATTATTTTAAAAGATAATTATAGATGGAGTAAGAGAAGCAGAGAATAAACTTCCAAAACAAGTTTTAAAAGGATTAGTCATAAACAAAATAAATAGGATTTCTGCTTCATTTAACATATTGATTTGTGGGTTGGCAGTGTGAGAAGCTCCTCCTCTTTGCTCTGCTATTAAAGAAAAATTACATATATGAGGTCTTCTTTAATACTTTAGAGTTGATTTTAGAGGTTGTCCAGCTAGACAACTGGCCAGCCAAGGCCAAGAAACCTCTGCCTAACTGTCTGGTTTTCCTTTTTCTACTTATGAAAAGACTGATCCACCATATTATGTACAAATCCATAACATTTCCCTGGAACAATTTCTACAAAGTAAAACTTCTGATGTCAGCCACTGGAATGGAGCTGCAGTGGCAGTATTGTGGGGTCAGTAGTTGTAAGAACAGTAATCCCATTAGAATTTGACCATGTTGGGGCGAAAGATCTCCACCACCACTCCAACTGTTGTCTTTCATATGACAAGCAGGGTTAAATGAAGAGATGCTCTCATAACAAACGCTACTTACTGAGAAAATTAATATTTAAGACTTTAAAATATGTAATGGTGATTTACTTCCAACACATGGGTCTATTACAGGTTTCTACAGTGAGGTCTTGGAGTTTACCATTTAATCTTTGCTTCAAAAGCAATCAACAGCTGAATTCATTTGATATGGAGCTTGGTTTCAATTTGCTTGATTCTCTTGCTGGCATTTACACAGTTTTAATCTGAAAACATGCAAGATTGAACAGTAACAACATATTTTTACAAGCTACCAACGGGCCTTTCATTGGAACAAGTATTTGTGGCAAAGTAATTAAAGAGCAAATTTTGCCACATGTACTCTCCAAACAGCTGTAGGTAAATACTCCCAATAATGAACTGCCTGAATTATTTTAGTTAGATGAAGTGGCAACAGCAAGACTAATTTCCAGATGACTGGCCTGGTACTGATCCCACTGATACCGATATAGGTCTTGCATCACTGCTGTTCTGTCTCACACATCTCCAGCTGTTAGGACTTCACCGTGCCCACTTTTATAACTGTATCCCTAAGAACCAGAATTTCACAACTCAACTATGATTACACAGCTGAAAAGGTGCAATTAAATGGGGAAAATATGCCAATGAGCACAGGAGATTGGGATCCAATCTCATGTGCTGTTTTGGAAACTTTCCATCCTCTGTCTAATAACGACAGAAAATTTTCCACCATTTAAACATTAAAAAAAGAAAATATAAAATAATTTGTCAGGTCAATGTAGGTTAATTCTATCACTGAGACAAACCCTTTATACTTGCTTATATTCTACACTCATCGTCCCTGAATATAGCTCTGATGATATCCATGCTGCAGTTGCTGTAACTGTAGAAGCATGGTACATCTGCTAGACCAATCTGGAATGAAAAAGTGTAGACTCGTAATTCCCAGAAAATACTAGCACTTACTTCTACCACCTCTATGTGGAAAAATGCTACAGACCTGGACGAAACTCGTTTATTGCCAGCTAAATGTAAAAAGACTATGCAGCTAGTCTCCATCAGACACTTATATTTTGTCTACAGCCATGGAGATAGGGAGACAACTCATCATGTTACATGTTGGTGTTCCAGATTTTTTGGCTGTATTAACTGCTCTAGGTACTCTTTTTCCTTTAATTGCAGTAGGACCCTGTGTTTTACACAAGCCACTTGAAGCGCTGCTGGCTACAGTTAGCTGGGCTGACTGTTGGCCTTTCTTTCTACATAGTGCCATGGATTTCAGTTGGGATTTTCAAGAGTACTATGTCAGGCAGCCTTTGTCAAATATGGCCCAATTGCATTTTTATGCAGTAGATACGTTAGAGGGAAGACACTTTTCTTTTGACCCTTATGTCAAGCCTATTTTTAGAGGAATACCACACAGCATACATTTGTTAGTAGATGCTGCCTCCTGGAAGCAGAAGGCAATTTCTTAATTGCTTAAAAAAAAAATTAAAAAATATTTTTGCTGTCTACTTAACTTCCTGTTGCATGTTAGAACTCTACCAGGAGAAGGGTCCTAAAAGACAAGCCATAGCCTTTCCCTTTATCATCCCTCCTTCTAATGGTAGCAATATATGCAAAGTAAAAATCATGACAAAAAGGAAGGCCAGAGATTTGAGAGTTCTGAAGAAAGTACATGCTAACCAAAAGAAAAAAAATTAACAAGCTGCAGATCAGTGTTTCTTCTCACTGCAACAAAACTTATCCTCCTTTCCAAACAGTATAACTAGTAAGTATTCACTGACAGAAGGTAA
The DNA here is from genome assembly GCA_033628505.1 of Tringa tobata. Taxonomy (NCBI): domain Eukaryota; kingdom Metazoa; phylum Chordata; class Aves; order Charadriiformes; family Scolopacidae; genus Tringa; species Tringa tobata. The sequence continues at coordinate 7,139,966 of JAHREE010000128.1, read as the reverse complement.
TTTCAGAAGCTAACAACTTCAAGACAGTTGATTCCTTAATGGCACCAAATGGATCTTCAGTACGAGATGGTCTGCCAGTTCAGAAATGTCACATGGTGGAAACCTCTCATTTTCTTACAAGAAATAAAAGATGAATCACTGACTTCTGTTAGGAGTCAGATTTTAAAATATCAACACAGTGTATAACCTCAACAGAAACTCAAGTGTTTTTCCATATTTCAGCATTTAATTTCACTCTGCATGGTTTATAATCAAATGTAGGTGCTGAGATAATTTAACTTTTAACCTGACTTCCTAAATAATCACTTTTACTCTGTGTGTGTGTGTATGTATCCGCCTGTCATTCTTCCAATAATTTTTCAAGCTGCTAGCCAATTTTAGCCAAATTGGATAGAAATATATAAGTCTGAGATAAATTTAGCTCCTGCAAGATTTAGAAGAATATCTAGCTCGAAGAAAGTGGAGTGAGAGGAGAGGGACAGATCTTTGTGGAAGTTCACCCCTGAGGACACAAAGGATAAGAGGCATCTTACAGAACTGTGTTTATTACTAGAGCTGGCCAGAGTGTCAAAAATAACCTTTGCCTAGAAAGTAAGACATACTAATAATTCATTATGACCAGGGTACTTGTAAGAGAAGAACAAGGGTAGGGACAGGCCAGTCTGTATTCATAGGAATTCTTCAACTTGTAAGAGTATAAATACAATTCTGCTTCGTATTGATGGATGGGAGAGTTCCTTCAAATTAGATATGCACAGCAGACTATAGGATGTATAGCATTTTTTATTTTAACAAGGAAATTCCCAGAAAGAAAATCAACTCAGCTAACTGAAAAATCATAATTGGGACATCTTATTTTTATTAAAAATTAGTATTCTGAGTATATTACTGTAATAAAACATTCATGATAGACAAGTAGGGAAGTTATCCAGTGAGTTGAAGGAGAGAAAGAGCGTGATAAGCTTATAAGCTTATAAGAATAAGGTGATGTGACCTTTTTGAGCTGGAGACTAATTTCCAAGAAAGGACTACCTTGTAATCATCATCCAGCAGTATGTCAGCAGTTGGGCACTTGCAAATTTGAGGCAACAAAGAACGACATGATGCTTTTTAAAGCATGTACGTAAAGGAGGCAGATGCTTATAGATATGTATACAGAAGGCAGAAGCTTTATATTTCCAACGGCATGAAGATTAAAGGTAGACTATTAGCAAGGAAAGGAACAAATAAAATTGTGAGCAGATAGCATTCTTTAGCAGATAAATGGGAGTACTTGGAAATATAGTAATAAGGTTTGGAAGATGGTGACAGTGTTTTGTAGCTGATGATAACACACAATGTAACAGATCATTATTTCATAACTTGGTGCAATCATAAGCATGTTACTTGTCTAATGAATGTAAAATTATTTTTTATTTAATTTTGTAGCAAATAAAATTTGCATAAGCTATGTTAGGATTGCTAGGGATTTATGCTACCCACCCATTATAGTAAACTACTTCATGTCCTTTTAATATATAAACACATTATTCATATTAAAAATTCATTTCAAAAAATGTACTAAGTTCATTAACTTGTGTTTTCTTTCTTCCTTGAAAGCAACAACTGGGGACTAAGGAAAATACCAGTTTTATGAACAAATCTATGAGTTCAAGACACAAAATGAGTCAAATGTACCTTGGAAGATAACATTGCTTAATAGCCAATAGCCTTACATAAAAAAATAGCATTTTATGATACACTTCTTTCACTGTGCACTCACAATTTTTTTTAACTTCCCTTTTTAAAGTCCACAAAATAATGATGCTACATAAAATAGTGAGGAGGGAAGCAGTAGTTTGAGTAAGTGGGATTTGTAATTATTCCCTGTAGCAGGTGTGTTCCCTTCATCTCCTGAAAAGCTAGTGTGTTCAGCTACATTAAGATCTCTTTGTGTTATTTGAATTCAAGAATGCTAAATCTCTTTCAGGGGTTTCAGGAGTGAACGTGGGAAAGTTGCCGTATCTGCAATTCTAAATGGGGCTGCTGATCTTGGCCAATGCAGTCATCCTAACTAAGGCATCCAAAGACAGCCCTAAGGAGCTCTGAAGCTTCTCTCAGTAATGCTGACCGCTAAAATTCTTTAAGCATAAAATATTTGACTTATGGGTTGGAAAAGCGCCATAAACTTTGAACGATGCTCATTCCTGAGCATCCTGCCTGGTCTTGAGAAAATCTGGGAAGAGAAAAAGCCAACGTGGCTTACCATATGTCTTCAAAAGCCTGTAGAACTCTATGGGGTTGTCTGTCCCAGAGTTGTTTCAACTGCTGCCTAGATGGGGTCCTGAGCACTAGGAAAACCCCAGTGATTTCACATTGTCACTGAATATTATTTCTCCTCATAGTTTCTGTATAAGTATCACAAAGAACCATGAAGAAGCCATTGGAAACTTCTGAAAAGTACCAGTGGGGAAAACTGCTGACAGATACGTAATTATTATTAAAGCTTTAATAATTAGGTACATACATAAAAAGATAAAAATTTATTTCCTGGCTCTGCATTTCTTTCTTCGTCTATTTTTCTTTAAGCACACAATCTGATTTTCATATAGACCGATCAATTATGATATTGCTTAATAACTCTGCTGGGTATTTTTGAGGCACACAGGCAATAAGCTTAGTACAGTTTCAAATAGGAGTTAAATTAACATCTTTATCAGCTAAACAATTATTCCTGTGAGCTGATGCTTCTATATCAGTTAAAAGTTTTCATTAATAAAAGTTAAAATTAACAAAAACATTGAGAAAATCTTGTAAGACTATGTTGCTGCCTAAAGAGACAGGGTTTTATAATTACTTAGGAAAAAACTTTCTTTCCCAGAATCAAAAAGCCAGATTAATATAAATATTTTCTTATGAGAACGTTTAGAATTTTATTAACTTGTTGGTCTGGAGAGGAATTGTCAAGCCCTAATCCAAAGGAACTATCCTTTACTGTCCCTTTAACCACATAATAGTATAATGGCATAAGAGCTGGCTAAATTTGAGCTTGGTTGTATAAAAGCATATCAGGGAAAAAGGATCTAATGGAATGATATTAGCGAATCGGTACATATATTGTGACAACTGTAGCCTCAAGGATGCCTTTCTGCCACATTAACTCATTTCAGATTTCATTCACTATGTGGAGAGCCTGCAACTTGTTCTCTGAAAGGAATATCCTGAAGCGATGATCTATCAGTCTGGATATCTCACCTTTCTCTTCATGAGTTAAACAAGGATAAACAATGAAAACCAACTATCTGAAATATGGAACAAACCTTTGTAAAAGTAACATGGTTTCTAACTCTATCTCTCTGGATCTCTTTTTCTCTCTCCCTTATTATTTTGTCTTAGAAAATTACGGAACATCTTTTCATAATAATATATCTACTTAAATAATTGGATGTCAAATACTTGCCTGAAAATGTTATTCTTATAAAAAAAAATTATATTATGTGCCAGGAAAACAAAATCACTATCCTCTAGCACTATATCATTACTGTTGTTACAGCTCTGCTGTTAAATTTGTGGCGTGATAGTATCTGGTTCAGAAAAATAAACGGAAAAAGGAGAAAAATGAGCTGGATCTTGAGTGCTATAATTCAATGGAATCTGATTAAAACCAATTTAACATCACAGATGATCTGAACCACAGCAGTTCTGGAAATCATGCCTCCATCTTTACTTTGGAAAGAAAGATTAGTAGTGGGAATAGACAACGAGGGCTTCTGACAAATATTGATTTTTTCTAATGGTAATTGCTGCAGAGACTGTTTGGGAGTGTCTGAAGGAAGGATAAGAACATGAAATGCTGCCAGGAGTTGATAGTGTAGCTTGTGTTTAGTAGCTGTGACTGCCTGGGACCGGTGTGGACCTGCACTAGCAGCTCTCAGTTTGAAATGAGCGGTCGTGCAAAGAACAGGGCAAAACAGATAACTCACTTTGTAGGGTACCCATATTTTAATCCTTTCCCACTGTAAAACAATTTTTGAGACTAAAACCTGAATATCCTGGCTTCTGTTTATGTAAATGTATATACTGAATTGAAAAATTATTTCACTTCCAATTAAGTACTGCAGAATGGCTTTATTGCTGAAGTAAAATCATGAACAAAGCTACAGTTAACAAAGAGCAATTGATACCATCGAATTCCAGGGGGCTTCCCTTTAACAGGTGCATACAGCAGTCACTTCTAAGGTCACTTACAGGCCACTACTTATTAAAGAGGGGATCTGGAATGCCCTGTTTCCTTCATGGACTTGTGGTACCTTACCTGTATAAGCATCTTTCACTAAGCTGCTTCATTTGCAGTTCTATGGCTTAAATGGATCTATGACATTTGACAACATATGCAGGTTCAGTACCTGAAAAATTATCAATGCATCACAATAAGAAAATGAGTAGCCACTTGAATATCTTCTGGGTTTATATAGCAGTTCAGAGGAAGGAGGGATATCAGTATGGCAGTTCTGCTTTATGCTTATGCACCTTTAAAAGGGGTTTTGTAATAATATATTTCATGAGATTGATTTTCTATGTCTGATATATAAATGCCCAAAATGGAAGAAGGCTCAGAGGAGCTGGGGAGGGTGATGTGCCCTGGAGCTCAGGGACTGATACAGATGTGACTAAGCCCAGGTACTACAGAGGCTGACGTTACCTCTGCACAAAGGTTTGGGATAAGCAGCTATCAACAGCTGCCTGGATCAGCTGGTGCTGGAAACGTTTGTCTTAGAGCTCATCAGAAGGCTGTGACTCATTAGAAGGCTGTGACTCATTAGAAGGCTAACTCCCTGAGTTAGCCAGGCCAATGTGGTAGAAGGTAATAGGTGGCTCAGCCCAACAGAGGGTATAAAAACCTAAATACCAAAAGTAACTCCAAGAGAGCGATGGACTTGTGCTGAGTGTAACCCACCTACTCCTTCCCAGTGTAGTGGTGGTCAGCATATTCCAGGGACCAGCGATGGGAATCATACTGGTATTGTAATTAAACTATTATTCCAATTGCTAGATATATATTTTGCTCAGCGTACCTTATGTTTATATTGTATTATACAACATATGTTGTACTGCTCTGCTAAATCAGAAAACCTGTGTAATAGCTACTATCTTTAAATAAGCAAATTTGATATTAAACGTAACATCCTCCAAGTGTGGAATAGCTGAAAGAGCTTGGTCAGAGAGTGTTGGACTCTGACACCTTCACATAACAAGTGTCAGTTTAATCATAGTGGACAGGTCTGGGGAACCATGTGAATTGATCTGTATCAGGTCCCATTGAGAACAGAGGATTCACGTATCATCTTTATGGTGCTTTTCAAGTAACAGACAATTTTTTGCAATGTTTTTAGATAATATTCTTCTGAGTTGCTGACCAAAAATTCCCTTACCTAAATGAACTAATAAAACAAGCCTGGCATCAAAGGTTGTAATTATTGCTTTGGTGAATGAAGAGGAAAGTGAAGCAGACCTAACATTTAAAATTGTATTTTATAGCTATGCACTAAACTTTCCAAGTGTTAAATGGAGGATTAAATTCCGTATTAGAGCTCAAAAATATAAAATTTTATCAAATTATTCCTTCCATCTAAAAAGCCAAGTAAATCCTGTTTTATTTGATTTCTGAACTATGTTAAGCTTTATATGTTTTTTGATGCTTTAGGATATTAGTTAGTTAGAAGGATGGTGCTATCATTCTGTTTCTATCTTATGTAAATGATGACATTTTTATGGTGTCCACTGTTGCAATAACATTGCTATTCTGAGCTTATATTGGAATTTTTATATAAGAACTCTGCTTAAATATGTGCAAAGATTATTAACTCCAAGGAGAGAAAGAGAAAGCTTTGAAGCAAATAAGCTGCCGTACTCAATACCCTTCATTTGAGTTAGCAACATAATACAGGATATGCTCTTACGTCTAACCACGAAATACATAATGTAAGCCACTGTTTACAATACAGTGTGTCAGTATTGTCTTGAGAGATGTAAATATTTTGTGTTACTCTTACTATTTTGTGGTTTGTGCTTTTGGTGGTGGACTGGTTGTTTTTTTTTTGTTTTTTGTTTTTTTTTTAACTTAATCGCAATATAACACTATAATATTGCTGCTCTTTTCCAAGTCAGAAAATTATATCTCATCATTACAAGGATAAAGGAATATACAGACTTCTTGTTGTTACATTGCATTTCCCAGAAGTGGTGTAACTCTGAAAAGTCAGTGTTGACAAATTTGAAAATATAAGTTGCAGTCTGCGTCTATGAGCATAACACGTCTTAGAGAAACTCTCCCGGATTCAGAGCTGTATGGTTTACTTTCAGACTCTTTCACCTAAACGTATTAATAAAAAATTAGGAATTATGCATATGCACCGATACTTATTCATCATGGCTTATATTGGGACTTCATTTATAAATGCAAATTTATAAATTCCCGAGGAGAATTTTGCAGTTACTGTCTATTGCAAGTTACTCATTGGTGCCAGAATGTACTGACATTGTTGCTCTCCTCAAATATCCCTTCTCATGTCCTGGTATATAGGATACTTCAGGTGTAAAAGCTGAACTGTTTACATTGCTCGTCTGACTTATCTTTACCTCTTCTGCATGTGGCTGTGTCACAGTTAAAAACTTCTTTCCTTGTGCTTTATTGTCATGATACAAGTACCGCGTGCAAGGTAATAAGGTACCTATGTCCCTCTCCCAGCAAAGATAGTTGTTGCTATCAACATTATTCTTGTACTAAATCCAAAACACAGCAGGTAGTAGAAAGAAAATTAACTCTATCCCAGCTGAAACCAAGACAGCTGTACATTCATATACCTAGGTCTTTTTACAGTTAGCTGTTAAAATATGGGAGATTGTGCACAATAAAACCACTTTTAGTATATCTGGTCAAATGTTTTGCAACAAATAATGCATTTGGAATTGTTTGCCCTTTTTTTCTTCTTGTGTGTATGCTGCAGTGTTGATTTGTTTGCTCATTCTTCAAAAAAGAGTTGTGTTTGCAGAAGCTTGTGCCTATATATAACTTTGAAACTCTTTCTTATGAGCATTGTTTCTCTTACCTGGGCTTGAACTGTATGATTGGTCTAAATCTGTTTATTTTCTCTGACTGCATGATTAATATTCTGCAAGTTACTATTTCTTCTGCCAGAATCATGTTCTGTTTCATACTGTCTTTTCATTTAATCTGTTTAATTAGCTAGAATTCAAATCTCATAGAATGGATAGCATCAGAGAGCCTCATAGGGATCAGGGCTTCTTTAACTCTAGCAAGTGTTATTCATTACTGGTTTTGGAGAAGCTTTCATAAAACACAGTAGGCACAAGACATTTCATATTAATGTCCACATATTATTTGAAATAATTTCATAATTCAGCCTTTGTGTATGTGTATACGTGTATGCCAGATAATCAAAAGTAGTGATCTATTTTATAGGAGAAGAGACTTTATAGTTGATTGCTTTTCCATCTTCTGAATATCAGGCAGCTGATTTTTCAAGTTGTGGTCTCCTGAGGAGGATTCTAAATACCATGTCCCTTCTGAAAATCTGGGTTTGATCAGATAAAGGCACTAGAAATAATTGTGATGGTCACACTTTGAAACTGTTTAAGGGGGCTTAATTCTCTAACTCACATTCGTTATTTAGAAAGAAGGAAATTTTCTCTATTATACTATCATCCCTATAGCAATCACAGCTCTCCAAAAGATGCTCATGAACAAAACAAAACACGAGTCACCTGTTCAGTGGAACTTCAAATCATTTACTATACAGGCTGGTAAAGCAATACAAATCAATTGGACGTGTAGGGTGTGTGGTAGAGGTAAAAAACTGAAACAAGAGGGCGAGAAGTTTTCTTTAGTATTTCCTTGATTAGCTAAATGCTATTCCCATATCATCCCAGGAACAGTTCCTCACCACAAGTAAGGAATCTCATTTTCTTTGTGTCACATGGGGTGCAATGAATACAGAAACAGTAGAAACAGTTGAGACCAGTCCTTCCTGGAAATTGTCTTTTAGTTCAGATGAAAACAAGTTGTCTTCTATGACAATGGAAGAATCAGAGGCAAAAATCTCTTAGAAGTACATCAATGACTGTACTTCTGTCCTTTCCAGATGTACGCAGGGGGATATATGGCACCATGTTGCTTTCCACCTGGGATATACAGCGTTAGTCTTTACATTCAGAAACAGAAGCAGTGATTATAGTGAACTCTTCTATCCCTTTTTTCTGTCTTTTTATGAGTAGAATTGAAGGTAAAAAGGGCAGTCTGTCAGAGGACTGTGTATTCTATCTCTAAATATATAAAAAAAATAAAGATATGTCTAGAAAATAATTTACAACTTAAAACAAGTAGGACAACAACCATGCTTTAAAACTTTAAGATTTGTAATAGACTAGAAACTCAGCACTTAAATTTAGCGTTTTAACATCTATGCAGCTTATAAATCATTTTTTAATGCAATATATTTTCTGTAGACCACTACAGTTAGTCTTTGCTTGATATTACCTTGTAAATTATTGAGGCAGTTTCATACAATGCATCACCTTTATTCATTATTAAGAAGGCAAGCCACAGAACTCCCATATTTTCACTTAGGTGCTATTAATAACAAGAAGAGAGCTAACCAAGGCAGAACAAGAATAAGGATTGAACAGGGAGAAAATGTTTCAATTAAATTTTCTTCTTCACTAGAGAAGAAAAGCATAAACATTTAAGTCTACCTAACAAAAAACACTGGAATGAATTAACCAGATGACTGTAGCTTTAATCAAACTATTTATTATTTTGTTATTTTTAGCTAACATTTGAAAATATACACAATTGTTAGTGTTCTAGCAACAGGATTGATAATGCTTCTGTTATCCTGTATTAAAACATGAAATGTAGATTATTTTGTTTTAAACACAAAAGATGGGAAAATCCTTAATTTTAAGTATTCAGAGAGCTTCACGTATGTCAGATTGCACATGTTTGTAGAACTTCTATTTATTTATCCGTACTATTTACTTACGTTCTATTCCAAGGTAGATTTCAAGGATACCCAGAAGATAAATGTTTGCTTATTATGTAGTAATGGACAGCATGTGCTTGAGAGGCAATATATGAAATTGCTCTTTCTCCAGATTTCTCCCTAGTGTTAGGGTGCACAATGCCAGTTTAAATAGTTGAGCTTCATGTGAAACATGCAAAACTTTACAGAGACATTTTAGAATACTTGTGGCACCATTTTTTCACCCTGAGCTCTAATTCTGTACAGAAAATTCGATGTTAAGCTCAAAATAGTGTTCCCACTACCGTTTTGGATGCCCTAGGTGCTGCTGACAAATAATGCATTCTGTTACTCTCCCTGCTCTCTAGGACTGCTGTGACGCTTAACACTTTGCTTCAATTCTATAATACCTTATCGTTGAACAAAAATAAAATCCATGCAAGTCATACCTGCAGTTTATTATTACATCTTAAACTTTTTAATATAAATCTGTGTGTATATATAAAATCAAAGGACACTAATCAAATTGGCTATAAATATCCCAATGTCTGTATTTGCTTACTGAGTGTAACTACCTTTTGAAAAATGTGTATCTCCAAGATTCCCACGGGAACATGGTGTTGTAAACCTTACCCTTTTTATAGACTTTTACCCTTTTGTTTAACGAGGCAGTCAGAGTTGTGCACCAACTTAAAATGGAAAACCTATTCGCAAGGGGTTTTTTAACATTTTTTTTTCTTTTCAACTTGTCCATGTTCGTAATCTTTTTTGCTTGCTTTGTCATGAACATTCATGCAATACTTTTTTAATGCAAACATAATCTTTCATGTGTGGATAAGAACACTTCCTGTAAAAATACCTTATTCACTTAGAGTGTTGGCTCCTTTTCAGTAAATATTCTCCAAGACAAACTTTGGATTCTGAATGGTTTTCATGATTGAGATTTACTTCCTTTTTTTTTATATCCCTCTTTATTTGTGTTTGCTTTAAAGAACAGTTCCACAAAAGAAGGAAATATTTGAAACTTCTGTGCCTTTTCTGGAAGAAAAGAGAAAGTAAAGGAAAACACTCTTTTTTTTTTTTTTTTTTTTTTTTACTTAAATTTTAGATAGGACCTTTGAGGTCCTTCAATCATTTCATATTTTTTCTTGAACTACCATTAAGTTTTTATGGTTGGTATTACCTATTAAGAAATCTAATTTAGTCTGAATTTACACCACCTTCAATTTAGTTAGGTTTTAGTGCTTGGTTCTATGCTGGAGAATCCTAAGATTAGAAGGATTTAAACACTGGGAAAAATGTATGGATGCAAAGCCCAGACAAATATATTTGCAGACTGTTAGATGAAATTATTCTGAACTCCTTTATCAATTTTATTGACATCAGTGAAGATTGTTTTTTAAATGGTAAAACTCTAAATCAGATCAGTTGGAGTGACTGTGCAAATGAATATAGTATGGTGGAAGGATATCCATTCATCCTTGTCACTGTACTCAGAATCACATGATTCTGGTAATAAATAAAGACAGACTCTATGAATAAAACTTAACGTATTGCCAAATAATCCCTTGACATTTCTGCTGGATCTGCTTTGGGTATCATTGACAATCAGCACAAGAGAACTCTAATATCTTATTTTCAAGTTTCAGCTTGAAAAAAATGCTGGTTTGTACTAATAAAACCAATACAGACTATGACAGTGCAGTAATGCAAAAATATGAGTTATCAAATAAGAACAGAGCAATGATGATAAAAGATCAAAGTACTCTTAAAAATATGGTTTGTATTTATTCATAACTGGAGGAAGTTCTGCTGAGCGACTAAAACCCTTGGCTGTTTTTTCTCCATTAAATATATATAAATAATAACTGTAAACATATACTCAGCTTTTTATAATATCATAGAAGTAAGGAACAAACAGCTGCTAAGTGAAATAATTAAAAATAGTGATGAGCATTCTCAGAACTGAAAGAATACGTGATATGCACAAATTTAGGAGACTTATTTTGAGCATGATGGAGAGTGAATGTCAGGAGTTGCTCTGTGTTTCCACCTCGATCACCTCATCCTAGTGACCGTGTCCAAAAGCCAACTTCCTCTCAGCTGGTTTATAAGAAGGACAAATTCGTTGTTGGTGTTTTTTCACAGACTTCACAACACTCTGTCTGAATGCAAAAGCTGTTGGATTGCCTGAGAAAAACTGTGAAATGGATTAGTTATTTTGGGGCATACAATGACAAATAATTTATTTTGGAAAAAAAAACCCAAACAAACCCAAACCAAAATACCCTATGAGGGATTTAAGAAATTAGGTTTCCTAGGCTATTTCAGAGGCACTTTAAATATTGCTTAGCTTGGGAGGCAGGTTTCATCTTCTCAGGGACACCTCCTTGCTATGCCACACGTTGCCAGTCAAACTGCTTTGACGTGCTGTACTTCAAAGCGCTGCTCCGTGTCAGAGTGAAGGCGGCTGCTTCCTGCAGGGAGACAAGCAGCTAAAACCACACTGATGAAATTACAAAAGTATTTATTGATAAATCAGTTCTGCAGGTGCTTCACTTCTGTTTTTCCCATATTTCCGCCTCAGCCACGCGAACTGCCAGCAGGAGGAGGAGGGAGATGGATTCTCTTGGGAGGTGATACAAGGATGGCAGATTTGTTTTCCTTGCAGAAACTCGTTTGCTGTGTTGGCAGTCTTATTAAAGATAGGTGTGTCAGTTAAGATTCAGAGATGAGGTTTAGATAGCCCTATTTATACCACTAAAACATTCATTGCTGTTGATTTTCCAAAATGAGAGCCTTTCCACCATTTTCTACAGAATGTACTGTTATTTCTGGACTGATGTATTGGTGTTGTATGACCTCTCTAGTAGGGATGTGACTATGTGTGGGCAGTGCTGATACTATATCTATGGGTTATGTTCAGGTTATGTCTGCTGAGAAACTGGATTTTAGCTTTGCTGGCCACATTTCTTTTTCTTCCTGATCAGACATCTTGACAAGCAAGATTTTTAGACTTAAGGTATCAGCCATTGCTCTTAAACTGCAAGTTTAAACTGAAGGCCATCTGTGTAACACTGGTGCTGCTTTTTAGTTGGTTTGTACTGGGTGTATTGGCTCGAACAGATGTCAGTAACAAGACTGAACCTTCTGCTGCCTGTTTGTGAATTGTTTCTCTCACTCTCGGGGCAGCACTGCCAGGGAGCACAGAAGGACCAAGAACAGGGATGTTCAGAACCTCAGGGCTGAATCTGTGAATTAGTATTTTTATGGAGGTTCCAAAAAATCAGCAATTTCTGCATCTCTCCATGAACTGTATCTGACAGGACTCCTTACATTAAACTGTATTTGCTTTTTAGTAGCACCATGAGGCCAATATAACATAAAAATGAAAATCTGGCTTTTATTTTCTTCCTCCTGGCATGGGAACCATCACCTTCAAGTCAGCAGATCTAACACAGAACAAGCATTGTTTGTAGATCTGTTGAGGCAGAAAATCTCATTTACATAGTCATTTTTTAAAGTACAACCGTGTTGTCAGATGTAGTAGAATTTCAAATTTCAAATCCGTGATTCATCCAGTCATTCTATTTTTCCAATCTGTTCAATACTCTGCAACCTTCCATCTCTCATGGAAAATCCTTTGCTTACACAGTAATTTGGAGCTTTTTCTTTTTTCTTTTTCCCTTGTGGTACAGAATCACTCCATCTCCTGGGATCTCACCAAAACCTTCCTGTTTGCTGTTAACCTATCCATTATTTTCACCTTGCCTGTAGCACAGCCACAACTGCCTGCATCTGCACTGCTTCCAAATTCCAGCTTCCTTTTATGCTTATTCTTTCTTCACATATTACCCGCGTTTTTCTGAATGTGTCAAGCCTTCTGTTCCCTTTTTTTTCCCCTTTAAATTACTTTAGAATACTTTGCTTACACTGTATTATACATTAATATCTGGTGTGTCATGGGACCCTTTCCTTTTTCAGTCTTTGGAGATAGCCNACATTAATACCTGGTGTGTCATGGGACCCTTTCCTTTTTCAGTCTTTGGAGATAGCCACTTACCTGATGCAAAATTTTCTTATTCAGATGTAAGGGGAAAACATCCACCTACATGCAGTCACCAGTTTGTTTACATCAGCCAATAGAGACTGCTACAGAATGCAGTGGTTATGGAGGAGCAGTCTTTAGTTTTGTCTGGTGTGGGGGCTTCTTAGTATTTCATTTTGATCAGCAAGTTAAATCCAAGATGATTATTTTCCAGCAATGAGATAATGTGTAGTCTGGTGTTGTAACAAAGAATTCTGGAGTCTGAAAATGAAGCAGTAATAGGCATTTTTGTAGTGTTTCACTCAATCAGAACTGTGATTGCCTGCTTATTAAACTAACATATATTTGAGCCATTAAAACAGATCATTAATTCAAGTAGTCTTGTAATGTTTTTTAAAAAAATTTCTAATGATTTGTATTATAACATTCCAATATATCCAAACCAGGGAACTCAGTATTTGTTAAGAGTCAGGATTGAAAAAAAAACAAACCACAAATGCTATTAATAGAGATCTTTTAGCACTGAGAATACAAATTGAGATCCCTGTTGGAAATCCAGGCCCGAATCTAAGGAACCACTTTCTATGCAGTCAGCCTGGCAAAATAAACTGAACTAGGGGAACACCAACCCTGAGAAGATTAATGCCCAAGATCTTTCTGTTTAATTTAAGCTGAGTTTTCTAGAGAAGCCCAAAGGACCCCGACACACAGTTCTCGGTGAAAGTGAACACCTGACTTCCTTAAGCCTTATTGAAACTCTTAGCATGAGGCCATTTAAAGTCTGGCCTCTCACTCTCCTCACTTTGTGCAGATATGAGCTGCCCAGATTCTTCCTCACTACCTGCTCCTGTACTGGCTTCTAGATTGTGCTGTGAATAAGGCACAGAAATTAGCTACCTCATGGAAGAACACCTAGTTTAAATGGCACATGAATATCTGATTTTCAGTTATTTGTTTTAGAGGGGGGTTTAGAGACTAAGCACCCTTTTGTTTCATTTTCATTTGTCATGAAAACTGTCACACGAACATCTTTTGGATAAGCTTTCTGTGTGTCCATCCTAGACTGCAGAGATGCCTTATAAACGAGAGCAGCTGTCAGAAAGGATGCCAATTAGTGCCTGTTGATGGAGTGGCATTTGATGTTGGCATCTGTTTAGGAGAAAGTCCCACCTTCTCACCTGCCATCAGGCCATCAGCAGCCATTAGATTGCCTTTGATACCTGGTGCCCTGAAATGCATTTCAGCTGGCGACTGCAATGTTGGCCTGATCCTTTATTATTATATAGGAGACTCATTCAAGGCAGTGAGAACTGGAGAAGGCCACAGGATGCTAATAGATAGTGTCTCTATAATGGAATTGTCTTTTAGTCTCCTTTGGATCAAGTTATTGTTTTTATGTTTTGTGACAACACATGCAACTGCTCTTTTTCAGGAGCAGAATAAAATAGAAATCCTTTAAGCCATTATATCTATATTACCATTTAAGTCTGAGGACGGATGCATTATTCACATAGATCTCTAAGGGTAGCAATTAATGTTTAAATATATACATCTTTAGAAAGGGTTATATAAAAAATATTACAGGGTCAACTATCTTAAAAATCCAAGATCACTTATTAAAAGATTAGGACTCTTGATATAATGACCACAAAAAATAGATGTGGCTCCTTGTTTTAATGAGGAGAGGAATAACACGTGTGTACGAGTCCTTTACGGCATGTTGTAGCAATGTATCTTTCTCCATGGAATGCAAAAAAAACCAATAATCTTTCAATACTGCTTGACAGCCCCCTGATCAGGGCCAGATTAGTTTAATGAAGCACAGTACCACTAATCCCTTTTCTAAACTTCCATTCCTTCTCTTAAAGGCTTTTACCTTTAGGTATATTGGGTTATGCAAAAGCATAGAAAATGTGGAAAAGGAAATATTAAGGTTCAAACAGCTGCATGAAACTAATCAGTGATCAGCTTTTAGTAGCTCTAGAGGTGCAAGTGCCATGGCTGATTAGTGTCAATACATGCACTGCAGCATTTACATCTTCCCAATTTTTAACTCGAGAGTACATGCACTTTTGAAAAGTTTAGAGATGCAAGTGAAGCTTCTTTCATAGTTACAATAGGATTCATGGAATGGAAAATTACTTCATCAGAAATTTCATATTATCAGGATTTTTTATAGTAGTATGACATCTCCATAAATCTTTTCTAATTTTGCACCCGTTCTCTTATTGTTTGAAATTGAGAATGCAATGAGGATATTGAGATGTTTAAAGCTGTCTGTGTCAAATCAGGTCCGGAGAGCTCTGTATCTTGCAGAATTTAACCCAGTTACACCACAGATCTCCTCTCTTAAATTATAGAGAAGTGCACTGAAATAATGATACAATTTTCATCCATGTGTGTCATGTGCATGTGTGTGTCATGCATGTCAGAATCCTTACGACTTGATCTCTCTTTACGAGTGCTTTCATATTGCTGCTGTGGAGGAAAATATAAGAAGAAATCTCTTTTTCCAAACCTACTTGAAAATACTTTTGGTCAAATACTCTGACGCTGAATATCATTACAGAGTTATTAAGCGAATGCTCCTATATAGATTTATACCCAGTGAAGATCTGACCTTAAGTGTGTTAAATATGAAGATTAAAGAAACAGCACATAAGTTCGGCTTGACACTTGGAGGTGTGCTGGTATTTAGAAACCACTCTGTTATAAAGGTCTAAGTGACAAGTGCTGCTCAGAAATAAAAATTAAATACATTTTTAATGACCGTAAATGTGTAGCCTGTGTCTATTTGGGTGAACAGCAAATACTAAGGTTACTGCAGTACTTACTACAGCAAATATATGTAGTAAAACAATAAAATTTTAATGGACTCTGTTGTAAGTGAAATGAAAGTAATTTAAGTAGCTAATAAGAATTTAACTCAGAGGTATTAACCCATACAGTTACATTATAAGCTAGAAAAAACATATATTAAAAAAAAGTATTTGGATGCTGTTTGATATGTTTAATAATGAATATAACATTACCTGAGAGCCCCAGTAAGTACTTGAGCCTTATTTGACCATGCGGTTTACATAAGTCATACTCCCTGATCTATAACCAGCATCATCTTGTTGATCACAAATGAAACAGAATACATTTGCTTTCTGTGCCATGTTAACTAGACAAAAACCAGTATTTCACAGAGTGATGTGATTTCTCTTGGGCTCTATACAGATGGCAGGGGAGATGCCCGGTGGGTCTGGAGCTCAGGAGCCTGTCTGAAACATGCTGTGGCCTCCCCCCAGCCCAGAAGCTCAGAGCAAACAAGGGACTCATTTCAAGAAGGAGTTTCCACCATGGTTCTTGCAGTTCAGACAGAGCTTAAATGACTTCATTTGTTCCACTTTGGAAATCTTTGCATTAGCATAATCCTGCTTCCAGCTTTGTTCTTTCCTCTCAGCTCACAAAAGAAGAGCAAAAGAAATCTTGTGGGGCACAAGAGCATTGAAGTAAATCTAAGACTAACCTGAAGCGAACGCAGCAGGAGTTGCCTAACATCATTCGTATACTTATTACAATTTCTTGCTGAAAGCTTCCAACCAAGATCAATTACATCCCAAATTATTTTAGCACATCCTCTTCCTTCTGCACAGGGAATACTGAATTTTGTTTTGTTAGACTTGTTCATCACATTTCAGGTGCTTAATTTTCTTAGGAAAAAATGTCAAAACAAAATGTGTTAACAATGTAAGGGCTTCTTTTTATCCTACTGCCACTCATGTATTTTCAAGGCTAACACAGCACAGGCCATCAGCAGATCTTGATAATGCCTCTATTCTTCAGATATCTAAAATACTAAATGGAGAGTAAGGTTTACACCTGGCTTCACCTTCTCTGTGAGTTGGCTCGTTCACTCTGTTATTCACACACTACTTCTGTGTGAGACTGAGTTCAGTCAGGTGAAGGACAGGCTTGCATTGCTCCTGCTTGAAAAGTTTTATTTTTGCTGGGAATTATAGCTGCCTTAGTAAGAAAAGTTTATAATGGGTACCTATCAGATTCAGCAGTGACTCTTTTGTTGTTTCAGTAATTGCTGCAGGTCCAGAACATTTCAAATCATGTAGTTGAGCAGGCTGAACAGTACAGCAGATGAAAAGATGGTGATCTAGCAAATGTTATGGGGTAGTAATCTATAAGTCATGTGAAGAATGAGGTCGATGCTACCTGCTTAAACATTATATATTTGCAGAGTCTACCTTCTCCTTAATTAAGTCCATATTACTTAATTAGTTTTGAGACACAAAGGAGGTATAGATATGTATCTCCTCTGAGATCCAATTTTGCTAAAACAAAAGGAGCCAGAGGAAGTTGGCAGTAATAGAAATTTATTAACAAATTTCCAGTTTGGCTCCTATTAAGTAGACAAAAAATTCTATTCACTAGAGGAAAAGCATCAGCCAGGGGCTCAAAACATACTTCACAGTGACAGGTATTTAAAATTTGGCAAGCAAGGCAGGCTTTGGACTGAGCAGAAGGTCTAGAAATATAGGGAGAAACAGATTCAATTTATTTACACTACATAAAAAACTTGGATTTAGTACTTCCCTTCATAAAAAGAGTGTTAAAAGGCATAAAATCATATGTGTGATCACTATCCTTCACAATATCATTCTTCCCCGTCCAGAACTGCTCAAGATTGATCTCCTATTAGTGGAAACCAGGATTATACTTGTCTTCATTATTGAAATCATCCAAATCTTTGTTTGGATATAAAAGTATTGCTGCATAGAAAGGGGCCAGTAACAGGAAAAAAGCACGTTAAACCCACTTAGTTTTATTACATCTCTATACTTTCCCGCACGTTAAGAAACAACTGATTCATTAGGTGCTTGAAAGACACTATTGCCAGCCCAGGTACAAGGTCTTACAGAGATGCTGTTAAGAAAATCTTCCAAAAGAGAAACAACCTATTTTGATGTTGCAAGAAACTGAAGGGGTTTTAAAATAGAAAATTTAGTGATCAGAACAGCTGCATCTCTTTGGACATTTCCTCTGACCTTGCCACTGAATTTCCATACGCTGATCATTCTTTCAATCATTCTGATTTGCTATGGGTAAGCAGAAAACACTTCTTTACTGTGGTGGTTAGATTATTTTTAATTAGTTTTCTAGTTTCACTCATCTCAGTATGTAGAACATTATTACTAATGCCTCCTGTATCGGCTATTTTCTTTACTACCATACAGGGAAATGAGACGTTGCAATTCCCTTCTCTTTGCTCATGTAGCAGGTGCACACGTAGACACCCACCCGTTTACACTAAGCTAAATTCTTTAACTGTGTACTGAAATTTATTTAAACTGTTCCCAACATGCAAGAAGAACTTAATCAGGGCAGAAAATAAAAAGCAAAAACTAACTATGCACTTAATTAAATTTAGACTAGCAGATTGGAACTCTTCTTTGGACAACTATTTGTAGTTAAATTTCCAATAATTTTTACAGTGATTATTTCTGAAGGTAGACAGTAGAGACTGCATAATGACACCCTCATGATTAGCAATTGAAGAGACTGCAAACTGTATTTTACTCTTATAGGGTAAATGATTAGAAATTAACCGACATGCTGATCTGGATTTCATTTCAGTAAGTAGTATTTCATCAAGCCACAGTTACATTTTAATTAGAACCCATTGAGGATACTGCTGTATTAGGAATATAAAAATAAAGATGACTTGGATGTTAAACATTCATCAAACAGTTTAGTTCAGCCTTCCATCTTGCCAATAATGTTTTTGTATTATGAAAAACTATTGGATTGCTATTCTTTTGGTGAAATTTGGGTGATGATTTATTTTGACAGGTATAATATCAATTCAAGAAACTGTCATATGGGTTAAAAAAACCCACCACAACCTCAAATTCTCCCCCAAAGGGACTATGAACTGGGAAACTGTGGGCTTTGAGATGTGAAAGGTAGCACACACCTTCCCCTCTCTCTGATGTCTGTCCCACCCACTGTCCCTTAGAGGGCAGGGACATAAGATACTGAGTCACTTTTTTTACTTAAAGGGTCTCTTCCAAAATTCTGAATGAAATAAGTGAATGAAGGAGTGAGGGAATGAATGAATGAATTATTTCTGAATGAAATAATACTTTACTAAGGGACTAGTGGTTTAGGGTAAGAGGCAGGTCAAGGTTGCAGAGTTAAAAACTTTTATTAGACAACTGGAAAACAGAGACAACCTTCTGTTTGCTCTAGTGCTTCTTGAAGTCTAAAATATTGAGCTGTGAAATCTGCAACTAAGAACTGAGAGCCTACTGATCTGTCTAACCTGGCAATTTATTCCATAAATTCTATAAAAGTCAGAAAAATATCCCAGCTCTTTCTCACAACTCAATTATTCAACTCTGACTCTAATAGAAAGTGTTAACTGTGTCTTATTTAGATTAAAATAACTGTATAGAATAGGTTTATAGATATTCAAAGATATCTTCTGTGCAAGGACACCCAATTTTTAAGCAGCCACAACTCAAACTAGTTCAAGTGTCTTTGCTTTTTGAAAACATCTTAGAAGCTGAGCACGAGGCCAAGAAAAGAATGAAGGAACACAGGAGTAAAATTATGATATGCATATTAGAGGCTAAATTCTTAACACACAAATGTGATTGTTAGTAACAATGGGGGAAATATCACATGCTAAAAACAATCGCTCTTGTTCCTCAGGTAGGTTTTCAAAAGTATTTTGATGCTCATTTATTCTGTTTAAGAGAAAACTAGGATGTAGTGGGCATGAGAACAGGGTTAGCTTCACTGTACCCTGTAGCGGTTTCACATGGAGTTGAGGACAGCATAGAGTTCTTGTAGCCCTGGCCCATCAGCAAGTCTTCAGACTCAGTGGTTTGGTGTTTGCAGGAGCTTTCAGGTGCCACCCATCCATGCCAGAGTGTCCACCAGTTGCCTGTTAAGCATTCATTTCCCACAATTTTTTGTTGTGCGGTTGTTTTTTTCCAACTTATGATCTCATGAATATCTTTTACCTCCTGTTCAGTTCTGATTTTCCTCTTCTGATTGGTGAAGTACAAACCCTATTGCTCTTCCCCTGCCTTATGATGTGCGTTATGATGTCCCTTATGATGTCCTCATTCAGTCTTTTCTGGCCAACCCCTGGATCTCGGTCATCCCAACTTAATTTTGCTGACAAAATGAGCAAGAGTTTACAGTTCACCGAGTCCTTTCAGGTGTATGCTGTTTCCTCTCTCTTTTTCACAATGCATCTTGGAGGTTTTTTCGGCATGTTTTTATCATATAACTCTCTGGTTAAAAACAACAACAATAATACAAAATCCTCCAGTCAGTGATAACTCAATCAGTTCTGTCTCTTAAGAAAATTTCAATGGAGACATTGTGGACTGGTTGATCAGAATATTTCAGTGTTATGCCACACAAACAGTGACTACCAGTTGCGTTTTGAAGAGGGTAGGGTAAAATGGGTGCAAAGTAAAGCTTATTAGCATAAAGGGCAGACTTTGATTTGAATAGGTAGACTACAGGTAAATATTTCCTTTGAAAATACGTGTATTGCACAGATGTTTTTTAGGCTTGCTTCTCTTGTTTTGAGAATAGAAGACTTCCTCTTTGTTTATATTATTTATATATTACAAATCATATGTGTCTACCGATTTCTAATTAAAAGAGAATACTAACATTTACGTAGCCATTCAAGATACACATCCTAGAAAACCGTGCACTAAATTTGTTGTCAACCTGTCTGTATTCCTTAATGTGCAAGATTATCTTCTGTTATGCAGTGTCAGTTTGAAAAAAAAGACAGATCGTTGGGTTGGAAAAAAATTGGTCCTTGAATTTTTTTAATTAATTCCTGATTAATTGTTTTGGTATAGTGAGTAATTTTAAATGCTCCTTTTGGTTTGAGGATTCATACAGTTTCAGAAAACACAATTCAAAGTGAGGAAGCTAGAAGAATAATGCCAACCATCAATCTCATCTGCAGGTTGATTGAAGTGCAAAGAAACTGGATCATACATTAGCACGTGATCCTTATCAAACCGTAAGTTTGGGGCAACGATGACCCAGATACAATAACAGATGGCCTGATCTGAAGTTGGTGCAATCAGCTGAAAAAAAAGCTCAATAAACTTTAATGACCTTCAGATCAAACGCATGGTAAATTTAATGTTCTATGCTGAATAAAACACACTGCTTCCCCTACATGCCTCTTTGTGTAAGCACTGGAAACCTCCCTCTTTAAGGAACCAAATATGAGAACAGTAAATTTCAAAATGCTAAGATTAAGATAAAATTTCAAAGGACCAGTTCTGAAGTCCTAATAAGGATTGACATTTGGATATGGGAATACCCTCTAAAGCAGAGTATATGATATGAAAGGTCTTTAATAACCAAACTAACTAAATATTAGTGGAAGTGATTAATGTTTATCAAAATATTTCTATTTTTTAGTACTTGTGAAAACACGCTATTTTAAACTGTAGATTTTATTTAAGTTTTCTAACTTCAGGAACATTCAGTAATTTAGAGTTAGTGTATACTTAGAGAAAATAACTAATTACAGTCAAAAAAGCATGCTAGGGAAGCTCAGCTATTCAGGGAGAAACATAGAGAATAGTAGATCAATCTAATACTAACTTGTGTTTCTCCTTCCAATTTTCTTGTCAGTGACTTATCACTTTGTGCTGCAATTTCATGCTGCTTCTCCTGTCAATCACATGCACTGGTTTGAATCCAGACTAAGTCTACAGGCTTCGAAGGCATCACTCTGTATTTACAATAGCGTGTCTGAGATCAAAATCCTGCACTGTTTTAACATGCCTTCTTCCCAGTGAAGCCTCTCTTCTCTAACCGATGAAGTTCCCAGAGTGCGCTTTCTCTAGACTGATACTTACAGTGTATAAATAATTTGGCAGGTCCATTGTATTAATATAAATGATCTGTCACAGCACTGATTTCCTTGCAGCCCAAGTGATGTGTGCCGCAGCAGGCAAAGTGGCAAGTGTGCCTGTTCAACGCTGCCTGCCACTGCTGTTTTAAGCAGGGCTACATTAATTTGGTGTTTGTGGGCACACTGATCCTTCCTTCATGCTTTTTGCATGTATTTTGTTTCTCTTACGAGCTATCTGACCTTTTCTGCAGGTTAATATCAAGGCCTCAAGGATTTCATTATTGTCTTTTCCTTAAGAAGCTGCATAGTCACAACGGGTTAAAATGAAGGCTGAAATGAAAGAGAAAATACAAGGTTGTGATAATGAGATATGAAACTTACTTAAACTTAATCTGATGAAACAACTGTACTAACTGCTTTGAAAAAAATAACTGCATAATTATTACTGTACTACATGAGCCAATAAAACACAGTGTTGCCCTTATGTTCACCCTGTGGCCACAGAGGCTGGACCTATCACAAAATAGAGGTCTTGAGGCCAAATTCATTGTACACCCCCACCTTGAGGGATCATTTAGGTGATGATTTCAATACCACAGGATCATGGTTCAGCACCATCCTGCTTAGCTAGATGTAAATAGCAACAATGTGCTACAAGTTCCTATGCTGTTCAATATCTCTCTAAAAGGCTCCGTACAGGTTTTCTAAGCGCCCCTGCTGACACACCATTATATGTATATATCAGAAGCTTTTCATCCTCACAATTCTGTGAGTTCCTTCATTGCTGTTTTTTCAGAGGGCAGGACTGATGCACAAAAAAAATCTGTATAACTTGCTCAAGGTCACACAGAAACCTGTGGTAGAAAATAGAATTGAAATACTCTGACAATTATGGTTGCATGGATATAAGAAATTCAATTCTAGTGTACATAAGAGTAAATATTGAAACTGGATAAATTATTCACAGCAAGCATGTTATTCTGAATGTTTAACTACTCTTCTATGTAGGTAATTTTCAGATTGTTATAAATATGTTTATTTTTCCAAAATACTTAAGCAACATAGTCTTATACATAATATTTACTGAGATTATGTTCTGTATTCACCATTCAGCAGTTATCTGCAACCTGAATTTTTCTGATGGTATCACTCATTTGATGTTTTTAAGCCTTCTTGGTATTTTCAAGACTATTATGGAATCACTATTATTATTTAAGCATAAACATGACCAAGCATACTTATGAGAATTGAGAACTTTTTATCACTTTATATACGTTATTGAAAGAGAAGAACGCTTGAATACACTATCATGGAAAAAAAGAAGATACCCAATGTCATCACGGGCAGATCATGAATCTTACTCAAATAGTCACAATTCTTTTTTTGTCTAAAACTCACTGTCTAGTATCCAGAATGTGTATATATATTGTAATACTTTCCTACTGCCTGTGACAAAAAATACAGTTAATTAGACATGCTGAAAGGAGAACTTTAGCTACTTTAATATGCATTGCTTCTGTCACAAAATGTTCAAACAGTGGTGGTGAATCAATTTGAAAACTCCAAGTAGTCTGGTTAATATAAATTAAATTAAAAGCCCAAGGCTGCTTGATATGCACTTTTTCAGATGTTTGCTGAAATCCTGCTTAAAAAGTCACTGCCAGACCCAGCCACAATATTAAAAAATATCATATTTCAACAAATTCCCATTTAACTGTCGTGAACTTTTCTGTATTTGTTTTCACATCATTACTGATTACTGAGATATCTGTGTACAAACAGGTCTCCCTTCTATTAGCATGTCCCTGATTCATTCACTGACAAAGGATTTCTGTGCTCTAAGATCATATTCATTTTTGTAAAAATGGTAGAAACATAGTGAAAGAAAATTCCCTGCTGTAGCTTCTGTAGGCTGGAATCCATCCTCTCGTCCTGCTCTACAGAAAACAGGAACTGTGGCCCTGGGCTTTAGCTTTCTGGTGAAGAGGAAATAGAATGACAGGTTCTTTGGTGGCTTTGAATCCTGCTTCTGTAGGATCACTCCCAAACAGAGGGGGGAGTTTCAAAATCAGAGGGAGAGCATGATCACGCTTTCAAGCTTTTCTTTAGAATAGAGATATTGGAGATTCTTATAGTTTTTTTCGTTTTGTTTTGTTTTAAATCTACAAATTTTGCCTGATTCTGGTGCATTTTCACAAGTTTAAACCCACTTCTGAAAGTCATCATGCAACTGCATCTCATTCCGTGTGCCATCTCACCATATGTGTATCATTTTACTGCACGGGACTGGACCCACAGCAGAGCTCTTACAAGTTCAATTCCATACATCCTTCCCTTTTAGCTGTGAAACGTGGATGTTGTTATGCATCCCACTAACATAGTCTAGTCCAAGTTTACCTCTCCGCTTCATGAGAATGTCCTCTGGGACACACTGGATAAAACTTACAACATCTGAATCTTCTACTTCTCCTCCATTCTCAAAGCCTCTAGGCCAGTAAAGAATATTAAAGGAAATTAGGCTGGTCTGACACAACTTATTCCTGACAGCTCCATTTTTGCTTCTACTCATGTCCTTGTTATCTCCAGATGTGAAAGTATGTGAATGATAAATAATGCAGTGCTGTCAGTTACTTGAAATATTTGTGTGTGCCATTACTTAAGAAAACCAGTTACAGCTTGAACTGGTCAAACGTTTTTATGTTTTTTAAGGTCATAAATATTTATGGAATGTTTTTATTGTAAAAATGTTTCATTTCACAATGAAAACTTGTAGAAAACCACAATTTTTACTTAAATTATTTACATTTCTTATCTCTTATTCTCCATTTCTCCCTTTCCTTTCTCTATCACATGAAGAGGTGCGAAAAAAGGAAGCAAAAGTATAAATATTATCAAAAATTAAAACTAAATGAAGTTTGTCATGTAATTTTTGGGAACCCTGAGTATATGACACTGTAATGAGCTATCTTCTGTCTAGCACCTGCTCATGCCCTAACAACTTCTTTTACTCATTAATAAGAATAATTAGAATATGCTACAATTCTGTCACCTTTATATTTAAGAAAACAATTATACTGCAGAAATAGTCCTTCCTTGGAATATTAAACCATGCATAGTAATTCATAGTGATATGTGTGTATCTAGTTCATATTCAAAACAAAAGTAAGACAAATTACTCTGCAATCCCCTTTGTCTCTCCTTGCCATTATAAAAATGGTATTACGTTTGCATGAGCAAACACTGAAACATTAGACTATGTCAGTGCAATCTTAATTTGGCCCTTGTGAATATGTTTTTAATACTGTCTTTAATCATATAATTGTATTTTTTTCTCTTATGAAAATCTTGTCTCATTCTGTGCAGAATGAATAATATTCTTATATTTTCACAACCTGCTATTACTTGGATTGTTCCCCATGCAGTTCTTGAGTTGCCTTAATCCTCTTTTAAAAAACTCATCCATGACTCAAATGTCTTCTTGTAAACAGTTGTTTTATCCATGAACCAAACAAAGGATTTTTATGTCTCCTGCCCACTCCATCTGTTTGCTAAGTACTGCAGTATAAAGTTTCACTAATGCAGCTGAACACATATAGGAAATATCTCTATCTAGCCTCAAAGTGTCTTACTACAATACAAATGCTAGCAGAAAACATGTTTTTCCACTTTTTATTTTTCCCACACACAAAAGGATAACGCAGTAAGTGCAGCAGTGGTGTGATCTCTGCTTAGCACTCGAATCTCCTGTATTTCTTCCACTGCAGGTGGTTTCCAAGCTGACTCCCGTTTCCTGCCGGGGCACAACAATAACCCACTGCACAGCAGAACTCACCCGACAGAGGTGTACTAACTATGGTATTTGCAGGAAGCACCTATTGCCAATTAGGCAACCCCAAAATAAAACCAAAGTTCACAACCCCCTTTTCCCTGTGAATGTGTAATATTCATGGATTTGACAGAGTTGGAAGGGACCTCTAGAGATCATCTAGTCCAACTCCCCTGCTAAAGCAGGGTTGCCCAGAGCACATCACTCAGGACTGCATCAAGGCAGGGCTTGAAAACCTCCAGAGAAGGAGACTCCACAACCCCTCTCAGGAGCCCATTCCAACACTCTGTCACCCTCACCATAAAGATGTTCTTCCTCATATTAAAGCAGAAGTCATTAAGTGGGTGGGACACAAACACACCTGTGCCTTTTTACTAGCCCAGGAACAGCTGTGCTGTGTAATGGAGAGAATTAAAAGCTCTTGGTTAACAGGGGAGCTTTTTCCAGGTTGGATGTGGTTTGTGGTAAGAGAATTTATCTTTAAATGTATTTAATTTTTGAATTGGCTGAGGTAACATTTCTGATGAGTGTACTTGTTCTTCTGAAAAGTAAGTCTTTGAGGAGGTGTTCACTGAACGTAGGGAGGAATTTCAGTGTCCTCTTTTGTTTTAGGTGGGAAAGTAGAAAGCCCTCTTAAAATGGTTGCAAGTTTTTTTGTGCTTATTAACACTAGGAAAACAAAAATATTGTTAATACAGTAGTGTACTAAGACGTGTATCTAGAAATTTATATCTTGCTGTATTTTCAGAGTAGGTTCAAGTTGTGTTCCTGCTTTATAATCTATATCTGAGTTTCTAGTGATGAGAAAAAAACCCCCCACATTCTTGCACTTTAGTGCTATTAGCTTCCAAATTTTGCTTCTTTTGTAGGCTTCTTATATTTTGTTGCTTGCTGCTGGAATAAAGACTGTAAGTGCTTATGTAAGGCACTCCTCTACTCTCAGTACCCAGCAACTTGAATTAAGGCAATATGGACACTAAGCATATATAGCACAACGTCCCTGTGGTCTTGGTCATGTTGCAAGGGGCACCAAACCCTTGTTGTAATAATTAGATGAGACAGGAGGAAAAAAGTGTATGCTCCTTTTTGTTGGGGTGGAAGAAAGGACTGATCTCTGCAAACTGGCCAAGGCAGAATTTTTGTGCTGGAGAGGCTGAAGCTCACAGGGGAGGCCTGAGCACCCCTCACTGTGCTGTGCCTGACTGGTGGGTGCAGGAACTTTGTGTGGTGTTGGTAGCTGGGGTGTTACAGTTGATGTCTAATACAATGCCCAGATGAGTTGGTTTCTCTTGTCTGTTTGTTACCACGTTGTTTGAGGAATCAAGCTCTGGCCATTCTGTTAACATGTCAGACTCAAAATTTTCCCTGTGTATGCATATGTATATATGGTAGGTTTGATTCTGAAATAATTGTATCACTATGAGTACTAGATAGTCAAGAATGTTTATCTTTATCTAGACGTAGCTGTACAGTGTCTAAAGAATATTATTTTCATGTATTATTAATTTGCATATAACCTACCTCTTTCTATAGTATTGAAAATGCTTTTATTTTCCAACTTTAGCCTCTTAGTGTTGATGCCATTGAACTAACATATTTTCCTGATCGGTATCATAGTTATGTCAAAACTTTTTGAAACACATGTATTCCCAAGTCAATAAAGTATTTGCAGATAGATGCAAAAAACCCACAAAAAACTCTGTTTTTCAGAAGTTATTCCTATTAGAAGTCATATGGACTGAAAGCACTGTTTCTTCGGTGAGTGAAGTTGAATGTGTTTATTGTTACTGTTTCCATTGCATTCCTTTTTGTTATGGTGGACCTTGGTATATGAAAGTGGCATATGTAAGACCTAACTAGAGCTTCTTCAAACCACTCTTGCCACTTCCAAGTTATTTGTGAAGCCTTTTTTAGACAGCTCTTGTTTCCCTGTGATTTAGGTGACAAATAATTTTGCTGAATTTTGTGTCGTGTTTTTTCAGAAAACCTGAAATAAACAAACCTTGCTTTTTTTCACAAGGTGGAAAAAGACATTTTTCATTGACTCAGTTTCCAGGGTAAATTTTAATTTCCTGGGAGAGAGCAATTATATTGATTAGCTGTGAAATTTGCAAAGTGATGATGGATCTGTGACATCTGCTGAAAGAATTTAGAACGTTGCACTGCAGACATTCTTTGTGAAATCTAGTGTATCTTCTTTTTATTCTGTGGAGTTGCAACAATTTCACTTCTGGCCTACAAAGAGATTAAGACTGGTTTTCTGATGAAAACCCCGAAGAGGAGGCCTTGCTCTCACTGCCAAGGAGCTTGGCTGACTTGCTGAGGATCAATCAGCTGTATTAATTTTTATAACACCTCACTGAGCCAGTCAGGATGTCTCAAATGAACACAAATAAAGGAGAAGGGATCTGTCCTTTACCTTTCCGTCTCACTTCTCATTCGTAAAGCGGAGATAATACTTTTCTATCTTTATAGGGTTTTGAGGTAAATGTGTAGAGATACTTCTGCCTCCATCCGCTTGGCCATGTGCCCATGTTCCTGCCTGCATATGCCTACTTGCATTTTTGTCCTCTGAAGCATGTTCTCATGAGGTAGTGACAGCTGAACTTTAACAAACCCATATCCAAGACGAGTCTTTCTGGACATTTGTACACCTAGTTCTTTCCCAGCGATACAGCTTCAGAAATACAGATGAAGCTAAACAGAGTGCAGCCATTTAGGAACCTCCACTGCAAAGCGTAAGTGGCACTTGTACCTGCCTCTCTTTGCATTGATGGCCTGGTTTGCATCAACTAACAAAAGAGTAATGTCAATTTAGTGCAAATCTAGCAGACAAACAAGCCTGTGGTTACTATAGAGATGTTCTTTTTGATTCAGATTGTGTCTTATGCAAACCTAATTAGTTCCCAGTATTGAGTAGGCATTTGTTCTGTTAAGTTTATTGTCATTTTATGGCTTGGTTTAACTGTGTATGGATGGCATCCATTTAATGGAATGTAACTTAACTGGCATGCTGCCTCATCAGGGTGGCAGAACTAAACTGTAAAATTTTATTGACTGATGAAACAATGGGTCAGAAGCTCAGTGTGTACAAATCAGTGCAGCAGGCTTGGGACTGAGCAAAGCACTGTTGCCTTATGCCAGCTATATTGTTTCAGTTGTCTGAGAACTCTCTTAAGGTGGTAGTCAAAAAAATGTAAATAAACCTCATCTTTGTTCTTGAGCTTGTGAGGATTCCTAACTCATCTGGTTTTGCCTGTTAATGTTTTTAGGATCTATTATCCAAACTGTGTCTACTTTCAAGTTGGAACATAAATTGGCCATTGAAGTTTTCATATTTAGTGGTTTCCATGGACAGTTAAACATGAATTATTTCACTTGTATTTCCTTAAATATTT
Source organism: Tringa tobata (assembly GCA_033628505.1). Taxonomy (NCBI): domain Eukaryota; kingdom Metazoa; phylum Chordata; class Aves; order Charadriiformes; family Scolopacidae; genus Tringa; species Tringa tobata. The sequence continues at coordinate 7,110,766 of JAHREE010000128.1, read as the reverse complement.
GGGGTGGGTTTTCTTTTTAGCAAAAAGAGTAACTTTTAACCTACTTTGCACTTTCTTTGTATCTCTTAACAGTGTGGTTATTCATTAAGATATAATCTTACTATTTGCTTTGATCATATTATTCATTTTCCTTAACATTTTTTACCACATTCACAGTGACGGTCCTTAGATGCCTAGAATATTTTCTGAAACTGGGGGTCTGAAATGGCTGTAAAAGTTACTGCATTGCATCTATGCAGAGATGGAGCAGCACACAAATTCAGGGCTGTATTTTGCATAATATCTGGGGTGCTGGTGATGAAAAGCAAAAATGTGAGTGAAATTAGAAAAGAAAAAAATGTTTGTTTGCAAAGACCTCAAAGTCAAAACAGTTTGTCTTTTCAAGAAGAGTTTTCATTTAAAAAAAAAAGTTTTTGCATTTTCAAAGATTTTCCTTTTCTGTTGGAATAACAGTAATTTCCCTTTCAGTCAATGTCATATGGAATCATGTTGTTAATTGCTTATGAAGGTTCTTAGCCATTAACAAAGGAAGAATTTGATCTTCAAATTCTAATTTATTGTTCTAAACAACACTAGATCAATTTTATTCCTCTGGTTATTTCACAGATTCACTAGAATAGCTTCATTGTAGTATTTGTCTTATTATACGTGCTCATGGTTTGTGGCATGTGATGAGAATAAGCCACTGTTACAAGTGACCACATTATGCAGCAGTACTTAGTTCTATTAGTGTGAAGAGACACCAAAGGAATAGCAATAGCCTTTTTCTTAACCATCAGCTACTAATCATATTTTATATAAGAGGTTCTCTTACAAATCCAGACTGGTGCATCTCTGAGCTTTTAAAATCTTTCAGTGAGCTTCAGGAGTAAACTTTGATCTTCTAGATGATCTGCTGTTTAATACTTTAACCCTTTTAAAATTCAGTTAACCTGTCCAGTTTTTTTTTTCTTTTAAATCTGATTCATTTCAATATAAGAATTCAAAGTCTAGCACTAGAAATGCAAATACTTAGTTATGAAAGCTTCCTTGGAAGAATTATCAACTAGATGCATTTCTCAGAAGTAGTTTAATGACAAATTCAAAGAACCAAATAGTTGAGAAAAATATTAGCGATTTCAGAACAATACTGAACAGGTGATCCTCTTCAGTTCTTGAAAAGTGTTTTCCATGGCTGAAATGACTGGTTACCATACTGGCCTATGAAGTCCTGTAAGTGCAGTCTTTGTCAGGAATTCTCAATTTACTCCAAAACCATCTTTCACCTCAAAATCAATTTTAAGTGAGATTTTAAACTTTTATGAAGAGTGAAGAAATACCTGCATGTGCCCTAATCGTGAGAATATAACATACATGGTTTCAAAATGACACATCAATTATTGCATTACAATTGGAAGCTTCATCTTATTTCATGACTAACTTGTGATGATTCAGCCTATATGAAGTATGTAAAAGCCCTTAAGTTTTTTTTTTTTTTAGTATTTGAAGTATAATGAGTACATTTATGTAATGTATTAAAAGAAATCTTTATTTGTGCCATAGTCTTCTGGCTTCTATAAAACATGAATTATCATCTTGGCACATTCAGGCTTGGTTCTTTGTCTTTCCTGCAGCAGCACACTGTTACAGTATGAAAGACACTTTGGCCCCATTTCTTTTCCTTTTTTCTTTTTTTTTCTTTCTCTTTAAGGAGCAGACCTACGTGAATGTGAGGGGCAATAGCTCAGTTGCTCAGTGATGGGAGACAATATTTGCTATTAAATTTAAGCATCTGGTGGCCAACCATTATTATGCCTTTGGGAAGAATTTCAGCACTCAAGCTGGTTTCTAAATCTAGTAAAGTCACAGAAGACTCAGAAATGAATAAAGGTTGAGACTACATTGGACAGTTTCTTCCCTTCTCTCTACTGTCTCAGTCCCTCTTGTGGTAACAAACGCAATTACCCTAGAGATGACGCACTGTTTTGGGCATTTTAAGAATCACTTTGTCTAAGCAAAGTATTTATCTATATAAAGATCCCCCAATAGTTAATGATGATGACCAGCTATGTCAATTCATAAAGGCAGACTTGAAGTACAAAGTCATTCTTTCAGGGAGAGTTTAATCTCTCCTCTAGAATCATATTTTTGTGGTTTGTTCCAAGTTGCAAATCAAACAAAATAATTTTCCTGCAATGAGTTACTTACAGACTGTGCCATAAAGAATTCAAATCAAGCATTAGCATGAGAACAAAACCATCCTTATTTTTTTATTCAAGTGTTCCAATGATATCTTTCTAACAGAAATAAAAATAAACCCTTGTGACATGGTATCAAACATGACAGGAACTGGACCTCTTCAAGTTAGCCTGAAATATGATGCCAACTCTAGAGAGTCTCATGCTTTTAATAGTACTCTGTAATACTGATCACCTTTATGCATTGTTCTGCTACTACTTTTTCATTCCTGCTTTACCGCTCTAAGTCTGGTTAACACTGCCAGCACAATTGGAAAAAAAAAAAAAGAATTGCAAAAAAAAAAAATGTTTCTTCAGCACAGGGATACTTCCATATAAATGTGGAGAGGCAAGCAGTGCGAGAAGAAAAGAGCGGGGAAAGGGAAGATTAATGCGTAGCTTTTGCTTTATTTGTCCTTTCTTTCTGGTCGCTGAACAGTCCTCTTAAGTTATGAGAAGTGATTACCAAGCACTTCTTCATTTCACATACTACTTAAATATGCCTGCAGTTGCTCTGTGTTCACAGTATTTCATAAGTGCTTCCTGGTGTTTGCAGAGTGATCTACAGCAACAGGTCTCTGTATGAGATTGTGGGGCTAGAGCCCTGCAAGTGTGCTGTCCAAGAGCATATGATAAATCTGTTTTCCATAAAAATTGAGTTACAATATATCTTAGTTGAGAATTATTCTAAACAATAAAAAAGAAAATATAAATAGCAAAATCTTAAGAATCAAAAATAATAAACAACAAAATTGGTAAATTTAATATTTCCATATGGGAGAAACTGTTCTTTTGTATAAGTTTGCAGGAAATATGAGTGAAAATGCTCGTGCTTTACAATAATATAGTTACCTCTGTTTCCAAATCTAACAAATCATAACCATTATATAGAATCTGTTCTCTGAGAATTTTTGTATTCTATATTAATGTCTATCAACTTTTCATACTTTCTTTTTCTTTGTGATCATATTTTGTGGCAGTTATATAAATACTTACTATATCTGTGACTGAAAACCTAAATGTTGGGTAATCACAGACTGTCTCCAATTTATAGCCTGTGAAAGGCTGCAATGGAGAAAATTTAATGTGCTGCAGTCTGGGAAAGAGAGAGTGCCTTGCAGTTCTCTGGACTGGACCACATTAGTCTCAAATTGTTGGGGTTAAGGTAAGAATTAGAGGCTAGGATTAAATGTTGAACATATCTTTGAATGTTGATAAGTTCTCATTAATTAACTTATAACCACAGTAAGTGATTTAAAATGTCAGAACAGGGGTACCAGTTTGCATATTCAAAGTTAAGGGTTCACTGAGATTTACAGTTGTCCTACAAGCCTGCTAGTCACTGGTCTGTAAGACACAAAAGAAAAAAGATGATAAAACAGTATGAAGTCTGCCACCAATTACATGGCATGTACCCCGCGGGCGTGCTTTGTATGCTAACTAGAACCAAGTGGCTGTGAGCACTTCACTGAGTGCCTTCTAACTAAGAAGCAAGGAGACCAGAGTGTTTGGCTCAAAGATGTTAATTCTGCACATTCTAAACTAATATAACATAATACTGAACTTTTGCTCATATGAGTTTTCCAAATTTAAAATGAATGTTCCCACTGCAATGACAGAAGTGTTGCAGGGCTGAAGTTATATACATTATGCATAAAAGCATTACTTGCATTCACTTTTTGATTACTATCAAGCAAACTTGCTGTCATTTTCTTTACAAAAACCAGAAACCAGATATTAATATATCTTCTCAAATTAGACATCTAAAACATAACAATTGCTCTTAGACTGGAAAAAAATACCAAAATCACAGAAATACAATAAAAAAAATCAATATATTCCTGAACAGTGCAAATAAGTGCATTTGCAATGATGTGTATAATGAACTTCTCACTACGTTTCTGTAGTTTGCCTCATAAACTGGTCTATAAAGGCTTTAAAACACAAATTTTCTTAGAAAATTAAGACTATATTATATTCCTTCCTACAGAAGCACTATTCTGGTCTCCCAGATGCATAATCACTAAATCATCCACATGGTAAGCTGCTTGCTCTCCAGAAACTATGACAGTTGCATGTAGTTCATAGCTTTGGTGTATTTTGTGTTTTCCCTGTATTGGACCCAACTTTATCTTCACATGTCACGTGATTATCTTATACAAAGATAATCATGAGGGTTTGAAGAATGTCAGGAAGAAAAAGGGAGAAAAAAAAAAAGGCAGTTTAATTTCAATTTTACCTCAAAATAACATACACACTTCCTTTCCCCAGGGTTATGGAATCTCTACTACTTAAGGTTAAAAGGTGTGAGATACCAAAACAGTAAGATCATACTCCTAATATAAGAAGATTAAAAAACTTGCACTGAGTTGGTGAATACTATTGTAGTGACACTCTCCTCCCTCTTTGCACTGCATTTTCGTCTTGCTTTTTTTGTCATGTTTTGGTATTGCAGCAGTCTGAGAAGTACATAGTCACGACCTGCACCAGTGGCCCATTTCTAAAGCAACTCACTTGACAGACCCTGGGTTCAAACAGACCTGATCTCTCTGAATTGAAGTTAATGAATGGTTGTGTCTGCCAATGTTGATAAGGCTTTCAGTTCCCAGAACTTGTGCAGAAACTACTATATCATTCCCCTATTCTCACATACTCAAAGGAAAAATAAAATAGTCTGCTGGCATTTTTTGTGCTCCTGTGTACAAGAAGTCCTCGTCACTGAACAGGCCTGCTCTGGGCCCAGTGTCATTCTGACCTTTACGGATTCATTAATGTATCAGAAACAGGTAATTCAAGGACTGCTGATGGATATATCTTAATAGAAGTAGACAAGTATTAAGGAACAAAAAAAAATTCCTTCAATTGCGAAAGACCATTTGAATTTACTTCAAACCTACAAAAGGCACTGTTTGTCCAAAATCTTGTTTGCTTTTTACCAGCCTGTCAGTTGTTCTGATAAATATTATCTGCAAATCTATTCTGTCCTTCGATCACCAGTGGCTACAACCCTACACCATGTACCAGTACATGGTACTGTACATGGTACACCATGTACAACCCTACAACTACACCATGTACCAGTACAACAGCATATCAGAGAGAAGACATGTCTAAGACATGTCTATATTTGAATTAGACTCAAGGCCTGGGGTGTTTTGGCTGTTCTAATGTTTTATTAGTCCATGATAAATCTCAAACTGCTATGAAAGAGGTAGCAGACCTCTCCACTAGGATTTCTTACCTCCATATCTCTGAATGCAATTTGTAACAGGATACACTGAAATTATATTCTTGTTAACTGATTTTATTTTTTTTTCTTGAAGGCAGTGGTGATTTTTGTTATTGTTTAAAGTTCTAAATTGCTTTTAGTATTCTAAGCATGGCATGCTGATGTTTTGAAGTGTTAAACGCGTAAATATTATGGCTCTAGGTTGTGAGTGATTGTTTGTTTTGGAAATACTGCAAATTCAGCTCTCTTTAAGGAAGGAGGAAAAAGAGGCATAAAACAACATAATACTGTTGACAATAACATTCACTGCTGTAGCCTGGTTGAGAGAACAGAGTAAATATTTTCTTTTGCATGCTAATTTCAGTGTGTATTGGGATATTATTTTCATGACATGTCAAACTAAATCAAATCTCTGTCTGAAGGGATGAGTAAAGAACCCTGCATTTAGTTATTTAGGTACCTTTTTGTGGATAATTGCATGACATTTGAAGGTTAGATTTCATGTTTAGAGATGGTGCTCAATAATGATGGGAAAAGAACGGTGTGGGTGAAATGTAGATGCTTAACAGCAACTCTAGGAATGCAGCTTGGCAGCTAGCAGGTAGAAAATGAGCATTGGTGTTGACAGCTGGAGGACAGTAAATACCAATAAATGAAATGAGGTGGCACATAACAGATCTGGCATAATACTGCAGATAATCGAAAAAAATTGGGCACTTCTGTAGAATTTTTTGTTTCAATCCAATATGAGGGTACAGTAAAAAGTACTAGGAAAAATTGGGTAAAGTGCCATGCAAATGGAAACTTAATGAAGATGGGCTTTGAAATTTCACGTTATAATTCACTCAATAACTAAACGAGAGAAGAGAAAACATGGATACTTTGCTGAAAATAAGGCAGTTTGCACTAGTATTTCTGCTCCTCAGTTGCTTAATATTTCAGCAGCTCTGAAGAGCATCTCCATCCCATCCCTCAGACTCAGCAGCACTTTGTAATATAACACATTCAGACATGGCCACCCAATCTAACGGGATATACTGCAGCATGAGAAGTCACATTGCAAAACCATGATGTGATGCTGGAAAATGTCAGTTGTGAACCATTCCTTTTAAAAAGGAGTTTAATTGACTTTAGTAAAAATAGTGGCACAATTTCCATCAGAATAGTCCTCAAAACTTACAGCTGGATAAAAACTATGGTTATTAGAGGTGGTGGGTTTCCTGCAAAACTCCGTGCGGAAGAGTAGCAGGTAGTTATAGCTCAGTGTTCAGAGTTGTGTTATTCCACAGTTCTTCAGCAAAGTCATTTTCTGCCAGTTCTGCAGAGCTGTGACAAACAGCACCCCTCCTGCGTGTCGTGTCTCTGCCTGCGTGGGTTGGTGCTGGGCAGGAGAGGGGCAGCTGTGCCCGGAACCGCTTTCTCTTCCCTTTTCCCTGCAACTCACATACAGAAAGGCGGGTGGAGAAAGTACATACTTATTGCTCACTGTTCTTATTCTTCTGTCAAATCTTGTGTCAGTATGTGGTGAATAGGCTCTCCAGACTCTTTAGGGACCACTTAATTCTCAGCTGAACGTTTGAGTTTTAAAGTAAACACTTGTGAAATTGCAGCCCTTTTGCAGGGAGGGGATAACGGTCTGCAAGATGAATTGTAAACAGCATAATGCCTGCCGAGTTGGACGTACACTGGCCAGTCAGGAAGCAGTAGCAAATATAATGTTTTTCCTAATTAGCTATAGTGTTGAAATATAATATGTATCTCAACGTTCATGCTAACTCAGTTACATTAGTTGCTCAGCATTTTATAAAAGACGTATGGAATAGAATATACACATACATCACCTCCCAGCAGGGTACCTGAGCACCTTCCAGGGTGTGTTGTATAATGTTATTTCATGGTTGTCGTAACACTTCGATCTTTTCCTCTAAAAGGCAGCAGCAAATCAAGTGGACCTTTTTTGTTTGTTTTTTTTTTTTTTAAAATGATATATATTCTTGTGATTGATTTTTGTTTATAAGATCTTTACTTTGATGTATGTTCTAGGGAACTTGTGACCAGTGAAATCACATTGCACCTGAGGCAGGTGGTTCTTAATTTCCTAAGGAGTTCATTCCCTGTACTTGGACTGGCCTTATGAGAAGCCTTGTCCCTCATTACAGAGTATTTAATTTTCAGGGGGTAAAGGAAAACTTCTGGGCATTACAGTAAAACTCTTATTCTTAAGGGTTCATAAAACTTCAAGTGCTTCCTTATCTAAGCACGCATTGTAACAGCATTTGAATTAATTAAACATTTTGCTATCTTTCCATATTACTCAAACGAGGAAGGTGGTGCTGTACCAGGAATGATGTCAAACATGTGAAATATTCAGAATATCAGGGGACAGTTGGTTTCTTCAGATTTAGCTTTTCTTCCTGATAAGTATGTAAATAAACTACATCCTTATTCAACAGATCTTTCCTTCAGTGAAATTTATCTTTTAGAAGTAGAAAGTCTATATACCATTTAAGTTCTACATAAGGAAGATGAAAGGTATGGCTTCTGTATATCTTTCGAGGAAAGGCAAAGTTCACATCTGAGCATTAGTATTACCAACATCATACCTCTTGACAGTAAGAAGAGTAGCAAAATATCTAATACACCAGGAAGGTTCCCTAGGCTCTCTTATGAATTATCAACACAGGTTTGAAATATTTCCTGTGTTTCATTTTTTAATTATTTCATTCTACATGTCTTCAATTCAGTGTTAAATTTCCACCAGTTTCAGTCTCACAGATAAGTTTAAAATTCCAATCACTAGTAAGCTGAGCACCTTTTATATGTCAGGAGTAATACAGAAGAGACCAGAAAAGAAGATATACCTTCAACAGAATATGCCATGACATTTCCTAAACAAATAGGATTTTTTCATCTCTTTTCCCAGTATGCTATATTAATTATAGTTTATGGTTAATTTTTAAGAAAAAACATTATTTTTTCATCCTTCCAAGGCTGTGAAAATGGCATGGCATTTAAACAAACTGGATCATTTCAGTCTTCATATTAAGTGTTTATTCCTACAAAAGTATGAATTGATTCTCCATGTGCATAGACTTTGGAAAGAACACAGCATAATACCGGGCCTGTTGTTTAAAAAATTTCAAAGCAAATCTGTAACTGAAAAACTGTAAGAATTTTCCATTTTCCTATAGCACTTAAGCATATTTAGAACAATGGCATGACCCGAAAACAGAGATGCAAACCCAGATACTTTTTTTTTTTTCTTTACAAGTTTTGGTGAAAAAAGTATGGCTGAAGTGTTAACAACAACAAAAGCTCATTTCTGGAAAATAAAAATATTGCTGAGATATTCAACTTATTTTGCTATTGTTCAGTGAAGTGTTGCTTGCTTTCCTACTGAGCACATCATGTTCAATCCGTAATGCAAATAGATTCAGTTCCAATTCATTTCATCCACATGTTTTACTACTTTGTATCCCACAGAGCCATTCTTTTGATGCCAGATATCTGCTCACTTTACTTCTTTTTCTGTTTTGCTTATTCATTGCCCTGTTGCACAACTGAGCAACATATTCTATCCGTCAGTAAGGTATATTTGAATACATGGCTATTTATCTAGAATAGTAATGGTCAGCTGCTATTAAAACCAGCAAGATGACTGTCTCGTATAATTTGCATGACTTTGTGAGACATTCATTAGTTCTGAACTTTCAACAGGGCTTTGCAAATCAGATGATGTAAAACTTTAAAAATGCTTCTTTAAAAATCTCTCCAGGTTTTCTCCTTTTATACTACACATGGATGTATAGTGTATTTATCTTTTGTCATTTGTCATATAAAACAATCTTATTTTTTAGGAATTTTTTTCAAAGCTTTTGTCCTGGTTCGGGCAGGACAGCTATGGATATATATGCACACTAGGATTGCTTTCAAAATTAGTGTTGTTGTGGTGAATTATATTCAATATTGATGAATTCTTTCACTGGCAAACAAGTAGGATCTGTCAAAAACATCTACACAAGTGTTTGCTACTCAGTTCTGAATCTGAATCCTCCCAACTCTATTGAATGTCAGAAACCTCTAAGCACTTTCTTACTTTCTTCAGTAAGTTTTTCTCTTCTCAATGGAGTGTTACAGAGGAATGGTTTGTATAGTTCCTTTCTTTATGTTCCCCCAGCTGCTGCTGTTACAAACCATTTGTTATTGGTTGCAGATATTTAACCCCTTGCTGAATAACATTAGAACTAGGGAGTTGTTGAACTCTCCACAGAAAAATCCCCTTTGCTATAAGTTCATTCTATTTAATGTCTAGTATTTTTAAGGTATGTGCTTTCAGAACATTTAGGTGATATTTTTGGTGGATTTCCAGCATTCATGTGCAGATCTCAGATTAGATATTGAATATTTAATTTGAGAGTGTATCTGGCTATATAAACATATACACTGAAGTTGAGGATTCTGGCAAAATAGTCTAATGTCAGCCTAATGTGTATTTTGGTCTATACCAGCATTTTCTCTCAGACTTTAGCTCTCCATTAATCAGTGTCTCTACTGGAACCTCTTTAGCTTACAAAGTAAAGTGTGTAGTTAAGTCCTTGTCGAATACTACCTTGAATTAGAAATGATAAAGGGTATTTATTAGGGACTTCTAGAATTACATTCTGAAGAGGAAGTGGACCATTTTTTCCCCAATGTATTAGTACTCATGAATCCTCAAACCCCTTCCATTCTTCCTTTTAGTGTTTAATTTCCAGAAAAAAATAATTATTTACACAAATACTAGTTAAAAGTAAATTCTTAATTCACAAAATGGGACTTTTTACAGCAGCAAATGTACAATATAAATGGAATACAACAGGCTTTCTAAAACCTCTCAACAGGACCCTAGAGTATAGGCAGTTAAATCAGCCAGCTTGCAGTGAGACCAAACTCCTTACAATCAGAACCCTACACACAGAAGTAATTACTTAGTCTGATTCTGATAAGAGAAAATTAAATTTAAATGCCGTACTGCTGTACCTAGCTAGTGAATGCTGCAGCAGCCTGAATTTTCTAATCATGAGGTCTCAGAGCTGTGGCTGAAAAAAAGCCACCACCAAAACAAAGGAGGAAATTTTAACTTATTCTAAGGTTTCCAACCCTTCCTCTTTAATCTGTCACTTACGTCTTTTTGCTATGACTACCTGAAATATTGAAAACCCCAGTGGTTTCTCTAGATTTTTCTTCTGTTTCTAAGAATGACATCCAGTCAGTGCATCCTGTTAAAGGAGGAACAGAAGTGGAATATCAAAATCACAATGTAATGTTCACACTTCTTTCACACATTAAACATTAAAATTAAAAGAAAAAAAAAATCAACTTGAAGAAACAAACCTACCTAAAGAAAATATAATCTGCATTTATACACGGCCACTGAGAAATGTGCTTCCCTTTCATATGCTTCTGGATTTAAATAAATTGTACATCTACTTTCATTACATGTGGCTGAGGCTAGAAACCAAGAAAATTGGACTTTTTTTTTTTAAACAGCCTAAACAGAGTTGAAAAATTTGATCAATATCTGCAAAACCCAACCTCTGTCAGCAGAGATAAAGAATTTATTTCCCCATCAAAGTAATCATCTTTTTAGATGATTTCAGTGAGTAATTTTAAAAGCCAATGATTTTAAAGAAAATTCTTTATTAATACATAGATAATAAGTATATATGCTTTCACATGGGAATAGCTACACATAGAAAAGATTTTGGTGTTTATTTCTTTTGTACTGTTTGATTCTAGTTGGTTTAGTCTTTGACTCTGTATTTTCATGGGTATCGGGTCCATAGAAAAGATTTCTGGTAAGCTAAGGGAACTTGTTCTACCTCTTTGCGTTCTGATATATAGGATATACTGACCACTGGGAAGTCTCAGTTCGATTAAAACAGAGTAGCATAACAGAAATCTGCTGAGCCATCCTAATTTATTTATTTTTGAAAAGTGAGCTTTTCAATTTACACAGGCCCCTGCATAAGGCCTGAGAGTCTCAGAAATATATAAGCTTATTCTTAATGACTGTCTCGTTTCTCTGGCAAAATTAAAGACCCTGTAAAAGTTCAGCAATTACACAATCAATATGTTAGTTTGAAGCTTTAAGAAATAAACAAACAAGGACAAGTTTATCTAGCTAACAAGGATAAATTATTCTCGTAGCAGGAAGCAGATGGGCACTTGATTAGCTTTAACAAAATACGTTATTCCCACAGACTTCAACAAACTGCAGTGAATTAGGCTTTGACTAAATGAGTTGTTAGGTGTCCAGAAGTCAGTAAAGAGAGTGCCTATTAAGTTTGTTCTCATTTTTAGAGGTTGACATGGTAAAATGTCAAAAGATGAAATATTGGATTGACTCACTAAAACAATAAAAGATGTAATTAAATAAATACTATTTCTTCTGTTTGTTTTGGAAAAGCAAATGGAGGCAGGCAGATGGGAGAAGAGAGGCACATAGATTAAAGAACTAAGCTCATATCTGTGGGTAATGTTATATTTAGGCAATGCTTATCTTAGCCATTGTCTGTTTGTAACGTAGTAAATGTTCACTTCAAAAAGATACCAAGGTCTTAAGTGTGTCAGGGAAGGACTAAAACATTAGGGGCTAAATTGATGGAAAGTTCCAGAAAACAAATATTGAATGAACTAGTTTGCTTTGTTAAATGGGCAATTGAGATTGTACAGAAAAATTTGAAATAAACATTTTCCCATTTCTAATGATAAATCATAGTCATTGAACTAAAGCTAAGAAAAGGATAATTTAATCTGGGTATTACAAAGTGACTAGTAATCAAGGGATATTGCAAAGATTTTAAAGGCAGTGCATGTGACCGTGCTTAAGTGTCCATACATTGGAAATATAGTATCACTAAGAATATGATTAGCAGTATAATCAGTGTTTTATTAGGTGTTTGAAAGAGGTTATAATAACGTGGTATTAGAAATTGCATTTTAAATTGCTGTCTGATTGGAGATATTCTCTTCATGCAGCTCAAATATCATGAAGCAAATAGAGATTGACCATAGTTCTATTCTTCTGAATCCTCCTAGCATAACATACCCTCCAGCAACTATAGAGTAGAGCTTTGCATTCCAAAACTGCTTAGTTATGCAGAGACTCCTATATGATTCTGTAACTAAATAGCAAAAGACAGCCTAAATATGTAAAATGCCAATAAGATCTGAATGATATCTTCACCTTCTGGATTGTATCTCCAGCCATTGTTGCTGGAAAGTAATCTTTTATTTAGAAGCTTCCATGGAGTCTAATAAATCCTGCATAAAATTTTAAGCTGTAACAATTTCAATTTCCCTTCTTTGGCAGATTGATGAAGATAATTTTTCATCCTTTCATAGGTATCTTCCTTAAATTCTTCCTGAATATATGTATAAAGATATTCTTCTTTTTTTTTAAGATCAAATAGCACTATTTGCATACAAAAATTAGTAGAAAGTGTAGGTGAAAATAATTTCTCATGCACAGTCTCAAACATCTCATTCTTTAGAACTGAAGTCATGATCAAACTATGATGAGAGTAGTTTCTGTGTCTAGGATTTCATATGCAATCTAATATCTGATTTATTCAGTGCCTTTTTTTTTGGCTGTACTAGTCTGCCAGACATATACCAATCTATGAAAGCTGTCCTCTATTCCCCCAGCAATGATCTTAACAGAAATACGTTTCATTAGCTATTTGAGAATCATAGAATAGTTTGGGTTGGAAGGGACCTTTTAAAGATCATCTAGTCCAACCCTCCTGCAATAAACAGGGACTTCTTCCACTAGATCAGGTTGCTCAGAGCTGCTCCCAATCTCAATGTTTCCAGGGATGGGGCATCTACCACTTCTCTGGGCAACCTGTGCCAGTGTTTCACCACCCTCATTGTAAAAAAAAAAAAAAAAAATCTTCCTTATATCTAGGCTGAATCTTTCCTCTTTTAGTTTAAACCCACTACCCCTTTCTTATAAGATCTTCCCATCTTTCTTATAAGCTCCCTTTAGGTACTGAAAGGCCACGATAAGGTCTCCCTGGAGCCTTCTTTCTCCAGGCTGAACAACCCCAACTCTCTCAGCCTGTCCTTATAGGAGAGGTGTTCCAGCCCTCTGATCGTTTCTGTGGCCCTCCCTGGACCTGCTCAAACAGGTCCATGTCTTTCCTGTATTGCTGGATGCAGTACTTCAGGTAGGGCCTCACCAGGGCAGAACAGAGGGGAAGAATCACCTCTCTTGACCTGCTGGCCACATTTCTTGTGCTGCAGTCCAGGATGTGGTTCCTCAGGTGGTCACGAATCCTGATCTGCTCTTACAGTGGGAGGTACTTTGCTCCTTGAGTCCCTGACTTGTGGTCCAGAATCATTTATTTGCTTTTATCAGATTTTTCTTTCTTTTTTTCTGTGGATATGGAAATTGCTTTATTGCAAAAGCTTAGGAAAAACGACACCTTTTAATGGAAATGACCAGGTTCCATTCAAGCTTTTAGACCATGTTCATCATATCATCATCTTTATTATCATAATTCTTCCAGGAATTTAATGACCATCTTTACTTTTTAGTACCATTTATTTGTCGGCCTAGCATTATTATAACAGTTCTTAGAAAATCAATAGTAGGAAACTAATTTTACTGGTATGGTACAATAAAGTTCAAAAACTTCTTGCTTCAGAGGTTTCTTAAAATTATTCTTTTGTTATAATTACTATTTAGAGAACTAGCTTGAAGAAACTGATAAGGGAAAATGCAAAATTGCTCTATTATTTGTTTGTGATAAATACTTGTAGAAGGCGAAGCTGGTCAGGTCAACAAGCACTCTAAAGACCTGGTATTTTCTAAAGCATTTTCTTCACAGTGGTGAATGAAATGCAACAATTTGTGCCATAACCCTTAGTGTAAATGAGGAAATTGTACATCTAGTTTATTAGCAATAATCCCAAAGTCTAGTGTTATCAGACACAGAGTCACGTTACAGAGAGAGCAGACACTCACCAATACAAAGCACTTGCTGCATAAAAGGTTTCAGCCGAACAGCTGTAGTAAGTGGATAGAGCAAGAAGACAGATTGGTGCTGAGTACCAGCAGGCTCTACAGCAAACAGATCTTTTGTAATCAAGTGCCCCGCGCTGTGTTGGCCCACGCTGCACACTCAGTATTAAAGTCAGTTATGAAGAAAACAACTTAATCTTTGAAACTTTCTCTGATGCCCCGAGGCTAGTGCTTCACTATTCTGTCACTTCTCAAATTGGTCTAAGTTTTCAAAACCAAGCTGAACTAAATGCCTTCACTAAATTTTGCTGTCAGGCCTTGTTATTTTTAAAATGTTCATTTAGTTCTCTGGGTTTATTTCCCATTCTTTTTTTTCTCCACGTTTTGTCAAATTTCTAATTACTGCATATATCCCCTCTAAACACAGCACTAGCTAGATGGGAATTTTCATTAATTTCTTTCAGTTTTAAGAAAATGGTTGCAAGATCCAAATTGTTTTGCATTCCTTTCTGGCCACTTATGAAGTGAATTTATATTCTACATAAGTATGAAGAGCCAAGTGAAAGCAACTCTATGGAAAGTCTGCAGTTTGGTAACATTTTCATTCCTCATGCAGCTGTTCATGAAGCTATGTTTAAAAAAAGCAAATGAAATACCTCTAAATCCCTGATTAGAAATTCATCGATTTTTAAGACGTCATTGCTACCAGATTTTTTTTTAAATAAACCTCTTCTGGTGATTGGTAGAAGAAAGACTTGGCAAAACAGAATTGATCCCTGGTCTTCATCCATATCAGTCCAAAGTTAACTGCTTTTCTTTCAGTCAGTGCTAAAAGAAATGAATCTGTCTTCCAAAGAAATTATTCACAACTCCATCACGCAGTCCTAACCACTCTGGACAGCTTCAGGAGAATAATGGGTTTCTGTTTGTTTCCCTCAAGACATGGGAAATGACTGCTTTGTACAACAGGTTCTCCTCCACTTGTCCCGTGCTGCATTTCAACACTCAAACGTTTGAGTTATATCACCTTTTGCAATATGCATTATACCCAGCATTAATTTAGCTTTCTAAATGAGCTTGTATCTGTAGGGGGTAAAAGGCATTTGGAAGTTCTAAACACAGAGTTGTTTTCATCAAAGGGGAAGCTGTGAAACTACTGCATGGATTTTGAGGTGCGGTTTTGACTACAATTCTGTGTGCATTAGTTCCACTTTTCTGTTACGATTGAAAAATGCACAATAAAAAACACGGTATTCTTTTGACTCTTGGGTAAGCCAGTCTTGTATTTTAAGAAAGGTTTATCATAAGCTAACTTTTTGCAATAATTATAAGATATTATTAGGGTAAATTAAACTTATGAGGGAGAAGTAAGAAAGCCTACCGTGTCCCTTCCTTCTCTCCCTACCCAGAGAGAGAAGGGGTAAGATGCAGGGCCCCCAGGGGCACCAAAGATGCCTGGGTCCTTTGAAATGGTTCTTTTCCTGATGTTTACAGTGACAGATTCTCACGGTGCAAGGGAGCAACCAGAAGCCATTAGAAATCTCCAGGCAGTGTTGCCACAGGTAACATGGAGGAAGTTTTTGTATGTGTATTTACCGCTGGTGAGGTGAAGTCCTTTGATTTATGCTGAGACAGGTTGTTTGTGGGACTGTGTGAGACTGGCACATTCTCTCTGATTCCTGGTTTGCAAATTGTGATGAAAGCTGAAAGGGAAAAAGTGACATTTGCCATTGTGTGGGTATTTTATGCTTGGATTAGTGTTAATTTTTCACTGTTCCACATTTCTGCTAGGGATGCACTATTTGCCTTTTTTGCCAGGTCTTTTTCTTCCCGAATAAAGACTTCTTTAATGAACAAGGTTTTGCAGCACATAAGGGTAGAGAGATAAGATTGTTCGCTAAATTGCTGGACCACTGTTTCAGTATTGGCGAAATTTCCATGCTTTCTGTGCAATTAATTCAAAGTTTCAGGAAGATCTTCTCTTTGAACAGAAAATTTTGAGCTTTCAGTTGCGTTAATTGAAATCTTCTGACTCCAAAGTATTTGCCTTTTGCAGTTCTAAAAGACAAGTCAGAACACCACATTGCTTACGCCACTTGCTTTATCCAATGGTCTTACCTCTTTTCAGTGTCACTAGGGACTTTCATACTTAGAACAACAACTAAAGACCAGATATGCAAAAATACATGCTTGAATTATGACAGGAATGAATCAGCGTTCCTGGAGATTTACAGAAGAGTTCATGTTCTGTGAATCAGTTCAAATGAGGTGAGAATTAAAAAGATGATAATAAAAAAAATAAATACATGTGAGAAAATTTTGTTTTAGTTTTATCCTTTGCATCTGGCCCTGGCTTTCTGATTTCTCTCAAAACATAGAGAAACACGTCTTTAAATTTGTGTTAATTTTCTTCTTATTCCTTGAGTTTTCTCTAAGGTTTCTCTTTAATCCTTCAGCAACTAGGTTTGCACTTATTCTGCTCTACTGAGTAAACCTTCGTACAGCTCAAACCATCAGTGAAGTACGGATTTGCACCTATGTGAACAATAGAATCCTGCTGGTTTTATTTTGGCCTTTCTCAAGTCTTGCCTGCATGAATTTATCCCAGATTCCAGTACAGTGCCTTTCAGTTGTATCCATCATCTTGCAAAGGTTTGATCCCTTCGTTTCTTTCCAGCAAATTTCAATGTTTTCATGTAGCTTTCTTTTGGAGAAGAAAACATATTGTTATCCTTATTTTGGAAGACTGTTGCACACACAGTGAAGCTGAATTTAAGGATATTTTGATCACTGCAACACTGTACCTTTTCTACACACCGTTTTTAACTAAATCCTGAGCCTTAACCAGAAGCTTCTTTTCCTTTGACTCTGCTCCCTGGCTGCTCCTTGAAGAACACATATAAAATGCAAGTCTAAAAATTCAGTATCAGCATCTTTCTCTAGTTCATTTACCCTAATTACCCTAATAATTGGATAAATGAAGTTTCCTTATAATTGTATTTTCAGCCTCTATGGCCTTTTCGATTTCTTCTACAATGTCTTTGCTGTCCTTGTGGTTGAGAAAGGAGATATGTTTCCAAACCCATATTATTCTTTTCTTGAGCTGGAATTTTAATCCATAAGAATCCTGTGTTATATATAGATATTTAGTTAATTAATCTAATCTGAAGCATTCATTTAGTATCATTTTTCACCAACGTGTCATTACCCTTCCTGTACTGTGCTATGTCCCATTAGCATTTCTATATATTTCTATTTTTCACGAGGTTTGTTTCTAAATGCTCTGCCAAAATGAAATCTGCTTTTTAAAAGGAAAATAAATAAAAAACAGACAGAAAAAAAACACCCAGATTTAATTATTGTTTTTGAATGAGTTCACAAGATATTTTGACTGTGATGTATCAGTTTTATGGATTTATCTGAAGTGTTTATTAACCAGTTTGTAAACTATGCATAATTTTCAGTCTCCCTTCTACGGCCTGAGCCTAATCTGAATGCATCTCCTGGTTTGATCTGTGGGAATGAACATGTAGGCACAACATGCCCTATGGTTTTTTCCTTAAAAGGTTCTTGGTAATGAATACATCAAATAACTACAATTTTTGAAGAACAAAATTATGTTTATATTATTCTTGGGCTAAGGAAATCACAAACATTTTGGCTATGGCCAACTTGCAAAATCTGTCATGTGCTGTTGTGATTTATACGCAGCCATACTTGTAACTGTCCATTTGTGACAGAGCATTCTCACAACATTAATATGTATCTAGGAAACTAAGAATTTGTTTAAAATAAAGCTGAAAGAACTCCAAAAGCTTACCAGGCAAGGGAAGTATCTTTGTTTTTAGAAGCAAACGATCAAAAACCCCATGTTCTGAGCCCCAATTGCTGGAAAGAACTGAAGTCAGCAGAGAAGGATGACAGGAAAAAAAATGACAACTTAAATGTGATTTAAAAGAAAAATATTTTTTGTTCCCTGACTGGTCTTAGTGTTAGATGAAAAAAAAATGAATTTCTAATGGCAAATATATAGACATTGGCAGTGCTGAGGTATTCTTTCCAGCCAAACCAAGCTGATAAGTTAGTTTCTGTGTACACTTGGCTAGAGGGACTTTTCTTGCCCGAGGTGGACTCTCCAGGGAGCAGCTTGCTACTGTTCTGTTTTAAACTAATCAGGTCATTAATGTACTAAAATGGTGTTAAAACATGAGTGTTATAACCTCTTTGTGTTCTCTGGGAGTACAAAAGTTTGGTAGAGCAGAACGTTCTTGAACAGGTGACAGCAGCACTCCTTAACCATGTGCAAAGTGCCGAGTGTGGTCACAGCACCGGAGCAGGCAGTGCTGGCCAGACGCCATTCTCGTTAGACAAGTGTCAGAGCCCTGTCTGAGAACAGACACAACTCCACACCAGCCCCATGGCAAGATTTTGAGCTGCCCTCATCTTACCTGAGGATGAGGAGTAACTAATTGCTGAGTTAGAGGAGGATGGGCTGAGATTGGCACTATGATATCTCATTTTTAGGTGAGTTCTTGTGACTTTGGAGTTTTGAGAATTGCTAAGATGACATGATCTCCAGCTTTTTCCTCCATATGTGTGTCTTTTAATAGTTGCATTAAAACAAATCTTCAAAAGCTCGACAGCTCTACAGAAGTCAACAGGGGGCAAGCTCTATATCTTCCCTTTTTACGTCTCTGAACAGTCCAAGATAGTAATCCCATACTACTTATGAGAGAAGTGCTCAGAGGCACTGTAAGATACCTCATTAGGTCAGAAATCACTTATAGTCTCTGGTAGAGACCATTTTTTCTAAATAAAAAGATAAGAGGATTGAGTGGTCGAATGAATTTTCAGACAAAAATCTTTTGGGAACCTAACCCTTTCTGGTTAGCTTAAGAACAAACCCAAAGGGGACAAGGGAGCAAAACCAGTCATGGTTAGTATGAATATTTCAGGTCTAGATCATATTCAAGTGCGACTTTGGTTTGGAATTATGTTGTCATTTATCGAGAATTAGTATCAAAAGGTAGAATTCAAATTTAGGTTTTATGTATTTGTTTTTCAAGGGATAATCTGGGGATACCTGCACGCTTGACACAGCCTGGATCAATTTTTTCCTGTGCTTCTGCTTGGCCAGAGTTGGTTTAAGCAATCAGAGCAGGTTATACAGCTCAACAGAAATTTTGAGCCATGTCAGCTCTCACTTTGAGATGTAGTATTGATAAAAGCAGTCTTGGTTTCCTTAATATATTGGACTGTAAATAGCAGTGCATCATAACCACCAAAACCATCCTTTCAGCAGTGACTCAATAACTGTGTCAAGGTATGTCGTTTCCTTTAATTACTCAGGCTTCTCGGTTTCTCAAAAGATCAAAAGAAAAACAACAAAAAAAAATATTGGACTTGAAATGGTCAAGATGAGGATTACATTTTCTCTTTAGTCTTCATCTAGTCTCTCAATGGGCATCTTTTGAAATTTGTAATATACAGAAGAAATGAAGTTCTAAGCCATTATAAAAGTAGATCCTAATCACCTTGAGATTTGGGCTGGAAGCTGATGACATCTTTTGTATTTCTGTGTCATTACTACCAAGCTTCTTATTTAACAAGAACAGGAGAGAAACATTTCTCTTTCTAGCTGCCTAAAATGAAGTACTTACTGTATTAGCCAGAAAGACATTCAGCACACATCTGTACAACACAAATGTGCTTTTTTCCATAAAATTGTATCTTGCTAAATGTGTCTGAGTATGATATTTCTCTAAAACGTGTATTACATATTTGGGAAAATATTTCTCTGTTTGGATTCCTTTTTCATTTACAACAACTGGAAGCAGTGGAAGGCTACCAAACTATAACATCAAACTTACCTCATTTCAGCAATGGTACTGCTCCTTTATTTTGAAAGTCAGTATCCTACAACCAGTGCTACCAATACGTAATTATAGTTTCAAGTAGTGTTGTAAATAAAGACAAAATTCATAATCTATTTCTTAGATTTGTATTATGTCTGCTTCCTGTAAACTATTACGTTATAGTATAAGAAACTGAGTCATGTCAGGGATTGTTGGATTGAATGAGGGGAAATTCCTGTTGTGTATTGTCACTATAATTTACAGTATTTACAATAGATCTAAGTAATATTTCCAAAAGTTTGGGAATTGTGATTAAATTATTTTTAGCATTGAGGTTTTTTTATTGTTCAATATCTGGATAGTCTGTTTTATAATGTCAAAATAAATCTAATGTGTACAATATACAGCTGAAATACAAGACTAGTCAAACTAAGTTGATAATACATAATTTATATGCTGTCTTATTTTCTTAAAAGAAACAAATTGACACAAGATTAACACTGCAATATGTAACAAAACTGTATTTCTTTAGATATGTACAGATGTCCTTACAAGTTCTAAATCTTTTTAACAGTATTTTAGAAATTTACTTAACTACCTTAGCATCCTGTTTTTTCATACCTAAAGTATGAAGACACTTTACAATGTTTTAAGCATCTTAGCTGGCAGGTAATGGTACAGCGGGGCTAAAGCCACTGTTCAAAATGCTATGAAAGGCTGAGTTTCACAGTAAGACACTACATAAATTAACTGATGCTTACATGTAGCAGTTTTCTTGGCTTTGACTTCAAGTTTTTTAACAGTGAAAACATCCACAATCTCCATTACAATCTCTAAAGAAAGCTGACTTCAGAATTTTGTGGCTGTGCTAAGGGCTAATTCATGGAAGCAGCATTCCAAAAGAAGCTTCTCAGAAGTTCTTCCAAGGCATCTTTCCTTTCTAATGAAAATAATCAGCAGATGAGCTTTCTGTTTTTGTAAGCAGCCTACTTGCAGAAGTACTGTGGCAGTTGCCATAGACAAGGTACAGCCAGGCTAGAGAGGTGCCAGATACTGATACTACATCAGTAATTAATCTGTCATTGGAAAAATTAAAACATTGAAAATGGTTAAAATAATGTTTTAATATATGAGAGATTTAAATATGTGTAGTTTAGTAATTATTTTTTTTAAAAATATTAAATTTTGAAAAGTAGTTTTTTTTAGGCTTCCCTGATCTGATCAAAAGAACTTGGCATGAACTGGCAAAATATTTTCATCAATTCCACTTTTTACTTTTTTATCTTGCCTTAATGGCAGTCCCAGTTGGGAGCTGTGAGCCTTTCTGTTTGATCTGGGAAGATGTCTGTTGGAAAAGCCAAGAGATCCATGAACAGACAGTGCTGTGGGATCACTTCACGTCTCCCACCATGGGCAATGACAGATACAGCCATGTCGGAAAACAGTAAAGTTTGTTTTAAGGAAATAATGCAGTATCATCCTCTTCTAAATTATCACATATGGTATATTTCGTGGGATTTTGAAAACTGTGTAGAAGATAAAAGATTTGTAAGAATAAAGAAACAAAGCTGAAGTCCTTATCTTAGGGAGGATCATATTTACATGGCCTTGCTTTTCTCTTTATTATGTCCATTTTATGACTTACACATTTTTCACCATTAGATCATTTTCAAATAAGTCTAGATTTTTTTTTGTTCTGTCTTGTCAAAGTAGTCTATCACTTTTTTCTCCTGATGGTATTATTGCCCTGCTGTAGACATTTTGGTGGCCATGTAATTAGATTTGTTTTCAAGGCTTTTTACTAATTAATTCTTGTAACAAGTTTACAAAGCCTAGCTACACCATGGGACTCACTGGACAAGATAATTAAGAAGGGCCTGGTTATGCTCAGCTGGGCATAATTGTTTCTATCAGTACACAAAAGATCATAAGCTAACAACTTTTCCTTTCAGCTGAAGTTAGGTTTTCTAGGTAGAACAATACAATATTAAATAAAATATACGCTGCAAGTTACAGACTTGACGGATGGCATGTTGATGCAAAAAACTACACTAGCATAAAACCACAATCCTAGAAACTGTTATTTTAGACTCGAGCATTTTGATATAAGCTGCTTTGGACGGCTATTTGTTATTAATCATCAACCTACACTCCTAACTGCCACTTGTGCCTCCAACTTTAAGTATGGAGAAACTGTGTACAAACAAATAAATGTTAAAAAGAGTATTTTCAACTCTTTTATGCACCATGCAAGCTCCACAGCAAGGGCCGGAGAGCGCAGTGAGCTGTCAGCCATCCTCATTCCGAATTCTTCGAGAGGCAGCAGCAGGCAGCAGAGGTCCAAGGTTAAGAGTGTGGCGGGTTAAGTGACGACAGAAAACAATGTTACATTCTTTCTCTGGGATTTTTAAATTGTGTATCCTCTTCCTGCAATATTCATTTCAGTTGTATGCTCTTGAGCAAGTTATGAATTCCTTGGGTTTTTTCTAATCATGAATGGTGTTTCCTTCCTACTGCAAATTCAATCACAGAGACTATTTTGCAATATTTACTCAGTAGATCGTGCCATGCAGAAAATATTCTTGTCTAAGCAGAGAACAATGCTGTGCCGTTCTCTATTTCAGCCATATCATTAAACGTTATTTCCAAAGTAGATGGTGTCAAAATGCTCCAGAAGTAGTTAATTACATCTAACAAATGGGACTCATTTCAGAGTATCTTTCTCAAGCTGGGAAAGACGGTATGAATTAGATATGTGGCAAAGTGACAAAATTCACAGTTAAGTGCATCCTGAGATGCTTTATGCCATTTGTATCTTTCCAATATTCAAAATATTTTTTTCTATATGGATTTTTATGAAGTGCTATTAGTATCCTTGTCTGTGTAATGTCCAGAAAGCAATATATCTTTCACCTCTCCTTCAGTGGAAAATCATGGGGACTCTCAAGTTTTAATAAGGTACTAGAGCTATTGGTTCTATGATGTTGGATTTTTTTTTTACTCTGCGTTGTTGTGTTCAGGTGAGACAAAGTAAAAATAGGGACAGTGTATGGAGAAGGGTTTTTTGAGGTTGGAAAGTAAAAAAGATGCGGCTTGCTGAGGTGCTGTAAGAATTTGCTCTATTGCTGAAGAAGCAAAAGCCTTCCTCCAGAAGTGTTGCTGAATCTTTGGCATGTCCTGAGACACAAGGAATATGGAAAGGAAATTAATGTACTGGTCAAAAGACAGAAAAAAGACTATGTTTAATCTTGCGCGTTACTGAAGGAATTAGTGAAACAGTGTCATTTTATATCATTTGGAGTTTCCTAAAGGCAAGCTTTTTTTTTTATCGATATAGTCGCCAAAAGTGGTAAAGGTCTGGATTTTGGCGTGAGGTCTCCTGGCCAGCTGAAGGAGAAAAAGCATCAGTCTCAGAGACAGTAGCATGGTTGGTGTCGGAAGTGGTTAAAGGGAAGAAATGAACATACAGGTGGTTGTTGTTTGCACTTTGCAAATGTGTTGATGTATTGAAACCTACAGAACAGAAGGTATTTTAGTGGCAAACTAAAGCACTGAATATTTGATTAAATAGAGACACTATAGTGTCTCCAGTGTATAAGTGTAAAGAGTCTTGTTTTCATGTTAGTTGTATATCTTCCAGTGCCCACACATGAAATACGTTGATGTAATAGTGGTAGCTTGTCCTTCTGCATATACAAGAATAATTCCTCTATGATTAATTATTTTATGTCGGTTTCTTCATGCAGTTAAAATTAATGAACCACTTTATATCAGTCTAAACGACTGATATACATGTGCACATATTCTTTCAAATTGTTTTGTAGATGGCTTAACTCATACAATTCAACCCAAAATCTCGTACCGCAAATGTGCTAATGCTTAGTCTCAGTAATTGTTTCGCTTATTACATCATCTTACACTAATGCACTGATCCAGAGCCTCATAAGTAAGTAGCTGCTGTGTTACGCTTTATCAATATTTTGTGTGTTATATGAAATGTCATGGTGATTATGCAATCTCAAAGAATAGGGTTATGCAGTCTTAATGGATTAATTATAAACCTGTATGAAAATGGCCGCATCTTGTTATTCCTTGGTAACAGCAGAATAGGAAAGAAATTTATTCTTCATTGAAAGGCAATTGTCTGTAGATTATGTGTGTTCAGTCTCGGAGACTGAGTTGTCTGTGCTGACAGGAAGCAGAAAAGTGTGAGCCTTGCTCATTTTTTTGCGCATTTCTGCCCTTTTTAATTAAATGGCTTAAAACTCACAGTGATGACAAGCGTTAACTTTGTGCAGTTTTGCACTGTGTTGTGTCATCCAGAGAAAACTGGAAACAGTTGTGTCCAAAGGAAAGGAGAATATGAAGTGACAACTTGTGCTGGCCTGCAGGAACTTGATCATGGTACCTCCCTAATGGAGACGCTAATGTATGTCACCGTTGTACCATGTGTAATGAGCTCAGACTGGAGGAACTGTTTCCTCTACTTGAATATGTTTTGATTAATTTGCAAAATATTGCTGTGGCTTTCATTTTTATCTATGACTGGTGAAGATCTTTAATTTAGATATTGCTGCTCTTTTTTTTTTTATTTCACAGTTTTAAAGGAATTCAGTGAAGTGAAAGAAAAAATGATAAATCACTAATATTTACCCAAAATGTAAATAAATAACAAAATAATAAGGTACTTGGATCTGGGCAATAAGGTATTAAAAAAATAGAAAATAAAAAGGTGCAACTGTTTTCATGTCCAAGTAAATCTCTTCTGGTGAATTCATATGCAAAACCATACACTAATATATACTTTCCATATCGCAAATATGAGGTGCTTCATAGTACTTAAGTGACATTTTCTCATCAAATGCAAACCTTCCATCTAATCTATATCTGCCTATAAAAACCCTTTTCCTTTGAAGGGCAGGCATAGTCTTGTGGATAAGACAGTTACCTGAAAGCCTCAATTTCTGTGTCACCCAGCAATCTCTTAATATCTTAACTATTGTAATTGTAAAATGGAAGCAACAGTTCATCTTTTTCTTTACCTTGCCTGCTTAGATTTTATTACCTTCAGACCTAATAAGCCATTCCTTACTTCGTCAGTGATATCTACAAGTAATCCTGAGCTTAGTTGCTCTAAATGTTTCTGCTGTGTAATAATCACAACAGAAGACTATCAATATTTAAAATTTATTCCTTGTTGGTGCTCTTTATCTAACAGAGGACTCATGAGGTGGAAGTGCTCAACTATTCCATTCCTCCTTCTTTCTGCTTGTAAGAATTTTTCCTTGTCATGATTTATTAAGCATTCAGCAACACTCTCAATGCTAATGTTTGCGTGACCTGTAAAAGATGTTACCACTGAAGTTTCCAAGGCACTGTAGTGATACTAACTGGTGTATAGATGGTTCCAAATTAATTTAAAAACAGGGAAGTGAAAATTTATGCAAGAAACAGTTTGAATTGAATGCACAGTTCTTAGAGGAGAACAGAACTTATGAAATTAATCTGAAAGGACAGTCCTGGCACCACTGGAAGTTGCCCTTCGGGTCACACATGAGCTTCCCTTGCCCAAATGTGTTCTGCTTTGAAGCACCGTGCACGTGGCAAATTAATACTCCACTAGGAAAGCAACAAGAGTTTGTTCTTAAGCATCCTGCAGGACTTTCTGGGGACAGTTTGCTAGTCCTGGAAAGGACTCCTTTGCTCTCCCTGGAAAGGAAATCAGTCCTAGCAGCTTAAAAAGTAAAAAAGCTACTCTGTAAAAAGTCAAGATTTTTTTTTTTTATTTGTTTGTTGGGATTTGTTTGAAGGGATTACTTCAACTCTAAGAACTTAAGTCTAGTAAGTTTTATGCATTTAAACACTATGTGTAGTGTATCAAACACTAAGAAACAATGATCAGTAGGATTCCAATTTTTATGCACTTTTCTAGTAGCTCTCTCGTTCAAATAGACAGTTTTAGTACTTTTTTTTCCTGCACACATTCCCTCATCAACATGTGGACTAGAAGTACTATGACAATTTTTAAAAGGCTTTACGCGGAAGAAACGTGTGTCTAATGTAAAGCCTCAAGGGGAAGTACCAAATCCTTTAACTGTGCCTGATCACAAAGAAATAGGCTGCATCTACAGAAAGAATTCTTTCAACATTTCTAGGTTGCTTAGAAAAAAATATGCAGCCATTTTGTTTGTACCACACTTCTACATAAATGGCACATGACAAAATACAGATTTGGTGTGCGAACTGATAATTACTCTCAATTGAGCATTTGTACAACTGCATGCAAAATGTTACTTACTCACTTAAACTAGAGCCTTTGAAGATGTTTATATTTTTTTCACACAGCTGTAGCATATACCTGTATCAACTATTTCCTCAGTATAAGAGGTTTGTATATTATCACAGAGTACAGTAATGCTGATTAGTTCATATAGTTTATCAAATTGGGATTGAAGCAGTCTATGGATTATTTTTTTTTAATTTTTATTGATATATATTATATGCCAATAAGTGAACTATTCCTTCAAGTTTTCTAGTCTCTGTTTCCTCAGTCATCTGAGGCCTATGGGTAAAACTGCTTTTTAGTACATAACACTTTTTATGCTTAGTTCATGTAATTTTTAGTCTTTCATTTCAAGAGAAACAAATCCAACTCTTCAAACGGTCTTTAGAGATCTCTTTGATGTGTTTCGTTTATATCCATTTTTGGGCTGTGTCTGGTACCATCTCTGAGATTTTACATGAGTGTAATTCAGATTTTTTAAGCAGCCATTGAGGAAAATTTCCCAGGATCATCTAAGTTGTAGTTGCCAGACCCGAGTTCTTTTCTTAGAGTTTGTGGCAGGTTTTCTTCTGCACTTAGCTGACTTGAAAGTATAAAATCATGAAGACCAGGAACCTGAAAATGTTTAAATTTGAGTCATCACACTTTAAAATCATCTGGATAGCCAGCAGGAAACGATACAGTGAGGGAAATTTCCCCAGGCCTGGAGACTGGTGAAGAGTGAAAGGAGAAATAGGGGCCAGCAGAAAGTGAATTATGCATAAAACACTTCTACATGGATCAAAGAGAGAAGAGGGGAAATGGTGAAAAACAGGGAGACAAGTTTCACCCTTTGCTTCTTTTCCGTGCGCAGGTGTTCAAGGTTTCCATAGAAACTTGAACATAGTCTGAATTTTGGGGAAAATAACATTTCTTCCATTTCTGTGTAACTGCCATAAATGCTATACGAAAACTGATGTGTGGTTTCTGTTTTGCATAACTCAGCCAGCAACTTCCACAAAAAACATTCACTTAAGCCAAGGACTCTATTGCACCTTGTGGTGAAATTATGAACGTAGGTTATTTTTACATGTCACTGGAACGGTTTTGGTCATAAAACAAAGTTAAGTGTTATCAGGAGTTCAAAAGGAGCTTGTCTTTCATCTCAGCAGGTGATGCACTTGTATTGGTTGAATGGATTTCTTGAAAAAAATATATATCTCTCTCTCTACAATTTCCTCTCCAGTTATGAAAATGATGATACTTCTTTTTAAAGGAACACTTCTCTAATGTACTTTTTTTGGGTCTTTCTGCAATGCCTAATATTAGCTTCTGTTAAAAAATAATGTTCTTTATTTATTGGTACATTACTATCTAATGAATAATACCTAGAAATTTATTAAAAATAGGTTATGTAAAATGAGATACATGTTCAATATGTTGTTTATAGTTGATGTATAGTTCATTTTTTCTGAGGTTGGCTACATTTGGTTGTAGTTAATTCAGATGCTGTCAGTCTGAAGAAGTTGAGTTACTTCGGCATTATCACCTCTTGATACCGTCAAGGTATGAAGTGTTTTCAAATTACACTCGTAGGTGTGGCTTAATGTTTAAAGTTCCATGGGAATGTTAGAAATTAAAGACGTTCATTATGGATGGACATTTTGGTCAACTGTAATCTGCAAAATTGCTCCTGCAGAAAGTGCCGAGTTAAACAACAGCTTCATTTTTATCTCACTTTTAAAAAAACCTTTTGTCTATGCTAAACATGGCATAGGTGTAATTATTTCTATACACACAAAATTGTTCATAAGGAGTAGGCCTAAAATGCCAATAATATTCCCATAGGGTCTATCCCATCATTTACTTTTATTGTGATCATTAACTAGAAAAAATTCCTTTACCTATTTATGATGTCTATTCTTTCTCTTCCACTTTAGGCTTTTTTTATGCTTCCTCCCCCTCTGCAGGTCCCGTCTCCCCCCTTCCTTTCTTCCTATTTATTTGCAAAACCAAATCCACAGCAGGCATACATCTTGGTAATATTTATATTGCAGCTAATACACATATTCTGACTTTTATTCTTTTCTATGCCAGTGGAATTATTGCAAAGCTGATTTTAACCTGTGATCTTGGATGGTCATCTTCTAAGTCTGTAAAAGGGTCTCTGACTTCCATGCAATATTAATCAAGTTATATTGCTTAGTACCTCATAGTCTCACTGAAACAATTAATGTACAATATTTCATAGTGTGCTGTTTCCTGAGTAATATTGGCAGAAAGTGTCTGGCTCCAGCGGGCTGGAGGTTTGAATGCTAAATTGAGGATGTTGTTTTCATTTACATTTACATCTCTCTTAATTACACCTTTCAGGAGCATTAAAATGAATGAATATAAATTAAAGTAAAAAAGTAACAGTTAATTGCACTGAACAAAAAGGGAGCTGATGCTAGTCATACAGCTGAACTACTGGAAAACACTTAACGCTGTGGGGACGAGGGCAGGCAAAGATCAAATAGGGTATCACAGAACATATGCAAAATTACCTCAATGAAAACTGTATCTGTCTGACACTGGCCAATCTGATAAGAGGATTTGCTTAAGTTGTTCATAGAAGAAACATTTGAAATATAAAAGAATAACAAAAAGGCATAAATTACAATTTGCAGAGTGCCAACAAGTGAAAACCATCTCAGCCACGGTTGATAAGGAATACGTTAACTTTAAAAATGTCTGATATTGAAACACTTAAAAGTCTGTACCTATGGCTGACATTGCAACTTCACACTCTCAATGTCTTGAAATCATCTTTTGAAGATCTGAAATGCACAGTTAAAATAGTCTCTTAATATGCATCAATTTTAAATAGACAGAAAAGCATACATGCACACAAGAAGAATTTTTAGGTGATCTATTTCATGTTTTATTAAACAAGTCTTCAGTATGCATCCATTCCCTGAGAACTTGACTCCTGTTCAGTTTCTACAAGAAATTGATTTACTTTATATTAAACTTTGCAGCTTTAACTCATCTCATCACAGTTAAATAAGTTTTTATTTTTTTTCTGATCTTATATCACCACGTACAGAGTAAGACCCACAATGTGAGATTCTATCACAAGTTAAAATCTGTAGACAGGTAGTATTTGCCCTTTTCTCGACAGTGAATAAGGTTAACAAACACAATAACTTGGATACATCTTGTGATGAGCAGGGCAACCTGGTTTTAATCATTAGAAGTCTACAGTCTACTATCATTCAATTCCTTGAAAATGCAGCAGAAATTGCTTCTTATTTTGAAACAGTCTAAGCCTTGAGAAATTAAAAAAAAAAAAAAAAAGGAAGGCAATCCTTTTTCATTGGGCTGCAGCTAATTTGGACTCTTGAAGTTTCCATAAATATTGTTTCCCTAATAAAGAACTGCTTGATGGGTTCTAAAGTCCTTCAGAGAGTTAGGACCTTGTTTTATAGACCTCTGCTAGTGAATTTATTCCCTGGTTTAAATCTCAAAAGTCCAGCTGTTTCCAGTGCTGAATTCTTAACGACTGAAATATTGGATTTGTTTAGTCTTGATAAATAGGACAGCATTTGTAGCATTAGAGGAGAATTAATTTACCAATCTGTAGTAGTAGGTCTCGATCGCACAATTCAAATTTATGGCGACCATTTATGTGAAAGTCAATGCCAGCATTTTACATCATTAAAATGAACAATATGATCCATGGGATGCCAATATAACAGCTCTCCAGGACCTGAAAAATTTACTAAGAGACTTTCAATTTATTCCATTGTTGAAAATCCATGGAAACCACTTCTAGAAAGCTCCTAGATATTTCAGTTTTACGGTGACGGTACAGGTGTTTGGACTCACAGGCTAATGCTTCTAGTTATTTTACTTAGTAAATAAACTAGATTTTATATTAATAGCATAAACTAGACCAAGATGTTTCATTTATTACCACATTTGGAACAGATGTTACTTGATATCCTGCTTAGTATCTAAAATGTGATAGGAAATTAATAACATACTTTGACTTTTTTCATTGTAACAAAATATTAGTTTGATAATAATGCTGATTCTTGTGTTTTAACTAAAAAAAAGTATTTTTATATGAATTCGTTATTGTTACAGGATACCTTGGAGGATGATATTAAAGAAACTATTTTTCCAAACAGACGTGATTTAAGTGAAGTCCTTGGAGGCAATGGCACAATTTTGTTAAATTTATAAGCACTGATTTCACTAAGCACTCATTATTTTTAAAATCTCTAGATATTTTGAGAAAACTTTTCTCCCTTGGAACTCCGTAAGTGAAATGTGGTCAGCATATCTCACAGCATTTGATTGTGATCACAGGAACAGAGTTGAAAACTTAAGGCAAGAACACATGTACGTGCATTTCATATAAAAGCACACGCATACCACGATCAAAACGATGTCTCTTCTAAATGAAGTTGTGAATCTCTCAATGGAATATCAATTTTACTGTTATATATGGGAACATCTTCTAATTGGTGCCGCCGCCTTTGATGTGCAATAAGAATAATGTCTGTAGGCAAATTTTCTGTGGAATACATGATATGTAAGCAGCCGCATGGAAACATGATCGTGCACGTCTCTTAAAAGCTCTTGAACTAAGTGGTGTATAATTTACAATTGCACAGAATTTAAAAGTCAGAGGGTAGAAAGACCAGATGTTATTTATTAGCATACTATAATTCCCAATACGTTTGTTGTGATTTCTTCCTCTGTAATATAGCCACATTTTATACAAAATAAAGCCACATTTCATATTGAAATTTCTCTTTTGAATAAAGCCACATTTTACATTGAGATTTCACTTTTTCCTTTCCAACCTCTCTTTTTCTCCCCAAACCCATAAAACAATAAATTTAATTGTCAATGCATCTATTATAGTCACTGCTGAAGAATTAAAAAAAAAAATCTGGCATATATTATCCAGGACAAAAAAAATCTTGATGTAATTTTGTGATTCATTAATTCATCTTTTCCCTTGGAGAAGCAAAAGTGAGTCTCAATTATGCATCAGAGGACTGTATCTATACCAAAATACTTAGTCCAGTATGTGTTTTATATTAGTAGACAACAAAAAAAAAAAAAATCAGAGACAGGCTTATAGGTATACACCCCATAAATAACAAGCTAAACCTCTCCCAAATCCAAATCTATTAATATTAAGTTTAGTAAGCATTATAGCTAGATTTAAGTTCAGAGACGAAGAGTAGGTTTGTTACTTTTGACCTTTTGCTATTTTTGACCTATGTTAGCCGGTGTGAAAAAGCATTACAGAAGCTGCATGCAAAGCCAGGAACCAGTCAGAATTTTAAGTAATGCTAATAACTATATTCACATGAGCAGTTTCTGTAACTTGTTCTCAGAAGGATAGTTCCTGGATTGTTTTTTAAGATACATTTATAGTCATGTCGCCCTAGCTAGATTTTGCCTTTTAGCCTTGTCATTGCATTGTCTGGCCCGAAGAACCACATTACTTTCATTTTGTGAGGACTACAGGTATTTCCCCATTTAGAAAAAGAGAAAATTAGACTCAAGTGATGCAAATTAAACATTTTTCAGACTGAATGGCAGAATAACAGTGGGAAATGAAAGTGATAGACTCAGCCATTACTTAGGAAAATCCACCAGAGTCACAGAACTTACTGGCACCTGGGCCAGGCTCACAAATTTTAGTGAAAACTATACTGCTTATACACAACCTGTGACGTGATCCAATGCAGGGATGACATGACTGACGGTCAGAAGTATTACTTTATGTCCTTTCCACTCAGTTTTTGCTATATGAGGTTGATAAAGTCATTTGACATTTCTGCCTTGGTCCTTCATTATGAGGCTGATCTATCTTGGTAAAATCCAGTTAAGTCTCAATAAAATAGCCCAAGTTTGGTGCTAAATAATGCTTACATTTTAGCCTTTCTGAGATGCTTCAGAAGTATTGGAAATGGAGCTGGAAAACTCATGTAAGTATGTGTGGATGTAAAAGGCATATCATAAGATGCAATAATCCTTAGATGAGTTTCACTTTGAGGAACAAAATGAGGGCATGAAATGTTTTCTTCCAGTGTAAGAAAACTAAGATACATGGCAGAACAGCAGGTTCTTTGTAAACTAAAGAAAACCATGTCAGACAACCAAAATAAGCAGTACCGCAGCTGATTTTTTTTTTTTTTATTGAGAATATTTCTAATATTCTTATCATGGATATGCACACAATGTACAGTGGAGAATACCACAGGAATGTAATTATAGAGTTACCATATGAAATCTAATTGTTCTTCTGTGCTACTATCTTAAACAATAAGCGTTTTCATAGTAAAACTGTTTCTGGCAAACATAGAATCATTTAGGTTCTTAACTATTAGAAAATAATTGAGTTGAGGTTGAAGTCATTAAGTCAAGAGTAATTAAATTATCACCCTTTAAAAGAATTTTTGACTTGCAAATGCCTGAGTCTGCATTTGCGTTTCTATTGATACTGATATATACTTGTTTTAAATGCATGTACTTTTGAAAAGTTTTTCTGTTTCTGTCTGAAAGAGATTATCCTTAGTATTATTTTTACTGATATTATGACTTCTTGTGAGTGGGAAATCCAGATTAATGCCAACTATAAGTCTACCAACTACAAATCTGTGAAGGCAGATTAGACTTAATGAGGAAATTGATTAAATGTTCAGTATGTTGTATCTTTCTTTAAATAATGGCATATTTACATTTTTAAGCAAGACTTATAAAGCAGATTTATTGTTTTATTCAGGTCTTGATTTAGTTTTTTGTCATTATAGAATAGATATTCATAATCTTTCTACCTCTACACAGATGTAGCCAGTGTGAACTTTTTAGTGACCATGTTTTAAGTGCTCCCACTACAAACTGGACTGCAGGACAGACTGTGGGTGATATTGAAAGTGTTTTGAAGAATATTCATGAGCCTACAGCTTTTAAATTCTTAAAATCTCATTTCAACTTCTCTCAGTTTTATCTTTAACAAAGAACTTTACAGAAAAGCTATGCAGGAATAGCAATAAAGAACACATTGCGGTGCATGACATTCCATTTCTTTGTACCCGAGGAGATTAATGAACTTGCCTGTAGGTTGGCCACTGCTATCTCTGGCGATACAGAAATGAAATGCTCATAACTGTAATGTGGTCTCTCTTGCTTAGGTCAAATGCAGCCTTCCCTTCAAATAGGTTCTTTTTAGTTTTTACTATATTAATATTCTTAAAATGCTGGCATACTAAAGAGTAATTCATTCTAGTCGCAAAAAATTAATTTAATTAATATCATAAATGCAAAGATTAAGATAAGAATATTCAAAGTTATGCAACTAAAGTTAGATATTTAGACACCTAAACTTGTGATTTTTGAAAATACCTCCTGAAAAGAATTAATGTCTAAAATTAAACACCTCTGAAAATGGCATACAATAGTTATGGTATGGAATTTTAAGGACTACAGGAAGAAACACGTTGCTTTAAATGTCTAGAAGTTCATCAAAGGCAAGACCTAGCTGGGGGGAGATCAGGTTCAAGGAAATATTTCCAAAATTAGGTTATAATTAGACAGATTTACTCAATTTCCACAATCCTCTTACATATCATGATAGTTAAAATGTTTTGTCCTGTTTCTCCAAATTTTATTATCATAAATTTATTTGCATTCAGGCATTTTGTTTTCTTTAACATTCTGTATTATATGATCAAGATTTCAAACAGCCTTCTTAGGCCATGTTCCAAACTCCATCTTGTTCCTGAATAGTGTTATTTTCATGGCTTTTGGTAAACTATTCATGTTGATTTCATTATGCAGTCCATTAAGGAAACCTCTCTCCATAAAATTAAAAATATTTATATGTCATTTTAGTATGTAAATGGAAAAATACTATTCAAATACATAAAAATAAGTTAAACAACCTCACCTCCTCAGATATGTAACTTTTGCCTCTTTTAATTCAGTGCTTATAGTGTCCGGGTGTAAATAAGGTGTGCTGACAGGTGGACTGTGGGTGTTTCAACAGAAGGAAAAAGAGCTGATATTTTCATGATCTGTTGATTTTTTTTCTTTCCAGGAAATGGCAATTTATTTTTCACCAAACAAACCTTTAGTTTGACTAATCCTCAACACACCCACAACAGCTGGGAACATGATTTCCTCATTAAATGTATTTTAAAAAGCAACAAACAAAACTTTTAGTTTTCTTCTCTGCAGTTTTTCTTTAACTTTCACCATGCAAAGCATATATCAGGATCCAGACATGCAAATGTTTGTATTTCTGTAATTAAAAATAAGAAAGAAAAAAATGAAGAAAAAGGAAAGGTTATATTGGATGGTTTGTGTGAGAAAATCAGTGAGTTTAATTTGACCTATTAGTAATACAATTTTGGAAATTTTGAGAAGTTTAGATAGAACATATTAGATCTCTGTTCATATCTTACACTCAGTGCTTCAACAGTGCAAATAGTGAATATTCTGCTATTACCTTTGAGAGTTGAATATTCTTTCAGAAAAAAGAAACTAGATAAAACTAGAAGTAATTGATGACAATTCATCTCTTACTTGATAGCCACAGCCTAATATATCTTAAAGGTAAGGAAAGGGACACATAAAGTAACCAAATTCACAGAAACAGACATAGAGTTCAGATTATACAAAGATGCCAAGGAAAGAGGTAAATAGTATGGTAATATTTTCTTGGAAGAGAAAGCAAGGAGGAATCACAGATAAGATTACAAGCAACATAACTTCTACCTTTGTTTTGCTACTTAATACTGGTGGGCGTCTCTGCATTAGGATGGTCAGTGAGGAGGACAGGTTGGATGGCCTTTCACAGCTTTGTCTGTGATGTTCTTCTCCCTCTCTTCTGAAACTGTCCAGAAACAGTATGAGCTACAGTCTACAACTCATGCAAATAACCAATGTCAAATTAATTATGTATATAAATACCCCTAAAGTACTACTAGCTAAGTATTTTGTTGACTATTCAGATACAAAATAGACCACAATAAATTTATTCCGAGTATGCAAATATACTTTGCATTGAATTATTCTTATCACAGAGCTTCAGATTTATCGTTTTTCCATGCTACTGCACATTCTAGGAACCAGGTATGCTAAAAAAAAAAGTTCAGCTTTCATCCTTCAGTGAGCTAATTAAGCTAAACCAAAAGAGAAGTGTTATAGAGGTATGGAAATTAATTTGTTGTCTTTTTTCCATGAAATCAGGCACATCATTACAGAACTGGATGCCAAGATGTTAATTTCCTTGCCTCACAAGTATTTACAAGCACTGCCAAACTGTCTGTTTTTATCAAACTTTACTTGGTTGCAAATGAACAAAAGATTTTAGATCAAAATTCACCATTTAAAGCAATTTGATTAATTACTAGACGTGAATTAGATAATTGAATAAAACTCATACTCTAAAGCATAGAAAAATAGCTTGTAAAATTACTGAAGAACATAAGACAAAAAAAATTCTTCAAATTTCCTACCACTCAGAATTTGTGTTGCTTACTAACACTTTAAGGTGTAAAATGGAAGTGTATAGCTAACTTTTCTCAGATTTCTTTCTAAGAGCTATCATTTCTATAAAAAAAGTACAGCCCTTGCTATGTATTCCTCTGACAGTATTCAATCAGAGGGTGTGCCAAAAAACCCTGGACAACATATTAAATTGTCACAGAAAGACATTCACTGTCCTTCCCAGCTCCAGATGTCACGAGCTGTTAAGAGAAAGACCTGCTGAAGTTAGACTGCGCTTTTCTTGGTACCGGCTTTTGTGCCATTCGTGTGGAGCTGGGTGCGTGCCCTTGGCAGGCAGCCCCTTTGAAAGTGGGAGCTGGTAGCCACACACCTGGAGACCCTCCTGAGAAGTGGGGTTGGCTGCCATGTCGTAACATGGATGGAGCCCCACAGAGGGGAGGCCTGAAGCCCTACAGTGGCCTACAAGCCTCTGCCCACATGCCCCTGCTCTCTCCTAGGCCACCTCTCTGTCCATGTGGGGCAGGATGGGTGGGGTGCCACAAGTGCTGAGGAGGTGGCAGCCATCTTGTGGAGCTGAGGAGGGTGGAAGCCATCTTGTGCAGGTGAGGAGGGTGGCAGCCATCTTGTGCAGGTGAGGAGGCTGGCAGCCATCTTGTGCAGGTGAGGAGGCTGGCAGCCATCTTGTGGAAGTGAGGAGGCTGGCAGCCATCTTGTGGAAGTGAGGAGGCTGGCAGCCATTTTGTGGAAGTGAGGAGGCTGGCAGCCATCTTGTGGAGGTGAGGAGGGTGGCAGCCATCTTGTGGAGGTGAGGGGAGGCAATTTCTCTCACAGTTTGTTGAGGACTGTCTGGGAGGTGCTTTTGAAAGTCAGTAGAGGATGGTAATCGGAGCAGCAGAGGCACTATATAGGTAGAGGGAGCTTGGTTTTCAAAAGTTTTGTTAGTTATTATCTTTTTTCTCAGTACTTCCAAAACAATTTGTAGCTTTTGAGAGCAGAGGCTCTTCTTAGCATGTCTGCTCAAATTAAAACGTGTAGGCAGCATTGTGCTTTATGCATGCAGTCTCCCCATGTGAAGGGAGGTCATGGCACTGCACTCTCCAGTTGTCCTTTTGTCCCTATATCCATCTCTCTGGGTGTCCTCTCTAACACTGAATTTGGAAGAACACCTTCTGGTGACCACGTGCCAGCCTGGAGAAGCATCTGCTGGTAACCTGCTTCCACTGTGAGGATCTAAAATTGTGCTTGAAATGAAGTTCTGCATTTAGCTGGTCTCCTAGGGAAAGAAGTTTGGAGGCTGGAATATTTACTGTTTGGTGTGGAAAGGCACAGTCTGGTAATTTGATTATAAAATGTAGTCATAGCAACTTTGCAGAGTAGAGTAGTATGAGGTCTGGGCTATGGGATGAGTATATTAAACCAATTACACTCAGCTCTTCAAAGCTCAAGTCTTTATTGAAATCAGGACACCTTAAATACCATTAGGGCAGTGGATGAATCTCTTGGGATTTCAATAAGCAATAGCTGTAAACAGTGAATCATATGGTGTAGCCTAAATCCCGTGAAGGGATGATGATGCCTATTTGTCTTTTTCTTCTTTCTAGAATAATCTCTGCAGGAGGATCTCAGCCAACATCAGTACTGCAAACCATCCAGCCAGCTGAGTTGAAGTGTGTTTTTAAGTGTCTTGCAAACAAAGGGTGGGGAACATCAAAGATCATGTCTCAGTGTCTTTGAGGGAGCATCTACTCCCAGCATGGGAAGCCAAAGGTAAGTAATAATGCATGAATGCTTTTTGCTTTCCTTTGGTCATCCCTGGTATGAAAGTTTCTATTTTGGCAGATATTTATCTTCTAGAACTGTGGCTCTACAGAGCATAGATAGGTAAATGTCCTCCTAGTAGTTAGGCCAAGCAAAGTGGGTCTTATGCTCTAAACAAAGCATATACTGAAAATTTCTTTTCTGTGTGATTGTTTGTAAATAGCTGGATGAAAACATTAGTTGGAGTTTCCTATGTGGTAATTGAAACCCCTGAATACTGTCCTTGTCTCAAGGAATTTCTAAAGGAGTTTCCTGTGTAACACCAGACAAAATCCTAGATTTAAAGAAGCAGATTAGTTTGGTTGGGAGAAGGAGGTCTTTCACTTGTGCTGCCAGTATGAATGATGTTAATGGAAAACAGCTGAGCAAAAGATTAGTAATTGGTTGCCATACGTATTACTTTTCTTCAGAATCTCAGTGATGTGTTTCATACTGCTTCTAATTCCTCCATTGTGTTTTGCATCTTCTGTTGAAAAAGCTCATATGTACTTTTCTCAACTACTTGATGTAATCCTTTGATGCACACCTAAATGGTAAGACTGGTTTGTATTTTAAGACGTGGAAATAACTGACTGAAAATATTTACCTGGATCATCTCTTAATTTTGTAAAAGGAGTTGAGAAGTATTTGTATAGTATTTCTAGCAGTGTCTCCTGCTGAAGGGAGAGTATGTGGGAATGTACATCTTCTGGAATGTATAAAGGAAAAAAGAGTATCAAGATTTGTTCTTGTGATGCTGATGCTTTGTACAATTTGTTACCTGTGCTGCTGGTAAGCTGATAAGGGAAAGTGCACTTTTTTATTGGAAGTTTGGGTTTTTTCAAAGCTGCCACAGATTGAGGTGCTTTGCCATCTTTTCCTTCTAGGTCTACACTGAGTCAATATGCTATGTCTAGAAGCTGTAAAATCAGAATTTAATGGACATTTTGACTTGCTAATTAAGATTTTTGAAAATTCTTTTAATTCTCTATTTGGTTAGGGGTAGACTCTGCTGCCTGTTATTTGAAGCTGGTCAAATTAAAGCAGCAGTTTGTCTGTTGATAACTTGGAATCCAGAAAGGCTGTAATGTGAAATCTTTTCCTCTTGATTTTAAATAAAAGAGGTACAGTGATTTTCATCCTAGTCTGGGAAACTAAGTGAAGCCATAGCTGCTCTTGCTTATAAGAGTATCTGATAGTATCTGATATTCTCT
The DNA here is from genome assembly GCA_033628505.1 of Tringa tobata. Lineage (NCBI taxonomy): Eukaryota > Metazoa > Chordata > Aves > Charadriiformes > Scolopacidae > Tringa > Tringa tobata. Next base: position 7,071,661 of record JAHREE010000128.1, on the reverse strand, counting down.
TCCGTTTTTTGAGAATAGTGGTGCTGTAGTATACATTTTTGCCAGAAAGTACATTAAGAATAACCTGTCTTTGACATTCACTGAGTTATAAATAAGCAGTTAGAATGTAATAATAAAAAAGAAAGTACCTGACCTTTTCCAAATGGATACTTTTATAATATTTATTCAGGATGATTTTCTAGCCAAGAGTTTCCTACCTAATGAGTTAGATTAACAAATTAGTGCTTTATCAGTCAATTAGCAATTTCAGGCCACTGGTAAGAAGTCAATTAGTGATGTACTGCTTCTGTTCTATAATAAGTCAAACCAATTTAAAATTATCACTTCTCTTTTTATGAGTATGAATATCTATGACATAAAACAATTCTGTATCAGTTTATCAAATACATAAAATTAAAAATTAGTCTGGAAATGCAGGAAAGATATTGCAGAATAACAGGGGTTTGCTGAATTTATTTATGCTATATAGGAACAACATAAGATTACTCTTTGTTTAGCAGTACGCAAATAATTTATTGAACTCGAGTCATGCTCTTTTATTTAGGAACTGCAAAAAAGTGCATTGTTAAGAGTTCCCTGGGATATAACTGTATACTAGAAAGAGTAGGTGATTTAAATTAGAATAAGAGCTTAAAAATAATAAATGTTTGTATTACTGGGATAATTAACTTGGTATATTGAAGGTAAGGTTTTTATTCTGTATATTTGGCATGAATTGGTACAGATGCTTATGAAATACTATTATGTAAAACAATAACAGTCCCTCTACTTATGTAAATTTTCAATCTGCATCTAGAACTTGAGACCAGATCAGAGCAGCACAAATGGCAATTGGAAATAATTCCTGATAGACTGCTTCTCTTTTACGATGTTCTGTGATGGGACTGGAGGTGACAGGGAATGGCTGTTAGCCCATTTCTTGGTCTATTTCCTGATGTTTTTTGTCTATTTCTGTCATTTCTGTGACTTTCAGACATGCTTTTAGCTCAGGAGAGGTGCCACTTCACCAAAGCAGTGCTTTTCCCTTTTATTTGTCATCAGACTACCAGCTGACTCTGGCGTAACTGCCCTACACTGTGATTCAGGCAAGCTGCTCCTAGTACCACTTGGCTTAACTGCTGCCTCTGTCTGAAGGAAAGTGACTTTCATGGCAAATAAAGGCAACAGCCTTTGTTTTTCAGCTTTCCACAGAATAGGCACAGCCTGCACTGCGAGTCAAACAGCAGCATAACTGTGTGAGGACTTTGGCTTTGCTCCACAGCCATATCAGACAATCATGGTCTCTGGACCAAAAAGATGCAACTTATGACCTAAAGAATTGACATAACAGCTCTTCTCAGGTCTGATTATGATGTCTTGATTGTCTCTACTTTGTGTCTTTGATGTTCTTCTACTATTTTTTTTCCCCTGTTATTTTCTTCAGAAAGCGTTATTTTTGTGTGTGTCCCTCCTGAAGTTCTACTGAAAATGCAGGAAATGCTATGCACTTACTTTAAGCTACTTTCCTGCCTCTGTCACTAGGAAGGAACTTGAGTGCACTTTGCAGCAACCTTTCTAACATACAGGAATCAGGAGGAGAGTACTACATAAAAATTGTCCTTCTTTACTAAATAATAAGGTATTTTAGAAAACAAAAGTTGCTACAACTGGCTAGGGTTATTAACTTATTATAACTTCCCCACCTCAAATTTTTAAAAGAGAAGAAAAGCTGCATTTTGATGTTATAAACCTCCCAGGAATCACAAGAATCTAAAATTGTATGGAGAAATTCTCTCTTAGGTACTTTTTCTACCTTCTCTCCCTCCGCTCAATCAGTAAAGATTTTTTTGCGTATCTTTCTCATCCACAACAAATCTTCTGCTTGTAAAACATCAGAAAAACATGTTTACAACTTCATAATATTACAGAAGACCGACAGAATGTGAGTTTACAGGCAGATTTGGCATTCTGTATGGAAGGGAAAAATAAGAAATTGTTTATATACATATACACGCGGTGTATCTGTGTGTGTAGAGATGATATGTCAAGTCGTGACATCCTAGAATATGGAATACCTATATCATCACATTGTGATCAGTGTGTATTGGCACTTTTTGGCAGAAAGTGGGTTGCTGCAAATTTTCAAAATGCCATGTATTAGGAGTAAGTGTAAAATACTTACTATTTTAAGTCTAGAAATTTGGGGAAATCTCTGAAATATTCCAGCAGCTTCTTTCTGTGCTCCCCACCCTAATTATTGTGTTGAGAAGGTCTTCTGTGAAGTTTGGCATGCAGACTTTCCACAAGATGTTCTCAGGAAGGACTGCTGCAAGGAGCCAGTCTGTCTCTGACAGCAGCCAATGTCTCAACTGCGCCTTTGCTCACTCCCTGTCACACAGGGTCTTAAAAATGCACTATCCATCTTCATGTGGGTGGTATATGGGAGTGGAAATGTGTTTTGGCCGTGTCCCTGACGAGATTAAAATGCACCTTAAGGAATGTTGCTTAATGGCCTATAATGATAAGGCAACCACTGTGACCAATAAGAGGATATACATATTGACTTTCTAGAGTGGGAAGAAAGAGAAGGAGGGAAACAGTGGTGAGAATAGTTTTAAATGTCAAACAATTATGATGATGTTCATTGAAATTTTAGTTTTAATAACAAAAATGTATATACTGGCTAAATGGAAAATGAAGGGTTAGCTTTCTACCACTCTCCTATTTACAAGGTATGCTCTCCATCCCATAATGTGCCAACTGTGAAACAGAAAAGTGTTCTAATAAGCTATGTTATTGCTGAAATAACTGCTAGAATTAATGGCGAGAATTTGTTATTAGACAAAAATAGTTTTAAACAGAACACAAGCAATGAAATAACCATGCTACAATTAAAGCAGCTCTTTTTCTTTTCTGTCAGTGATGAGATTTTTTTAACAGAAGGTGGTGATTCTGTTTGCAGAAGGCCAAGGGACCCTACTTAGTCTCATTTATTTATCACCAGTGACATGGAGAGCTCATAAAAGTGAGGAGTCATACTATGTACCTGAATTCTCTCTTTGAGGTTTTTTTTCAATTCAAGAAAAGTTTTTCAGCCAGGGAAATTAGTGAATATTATATCAAAATCTTATACTAATGAATCCTATAGTCAAAATTAAATCCTTTCTTTCTCTCAGTTTACCAAGTTCATCTCTTGGGATACATTGTCTAAATTATGTCAGCTTTTAACAGAAGAGTCAATTCTTATCTGAAATTAAAATTCCATTAAAGTCTTATTTGGGGAGAAAAAGGGGATACTATAATTTAACTCTTGGCAGTGCTTTTGTTATACTGTCTCTGCAGATGTCAAAGGCCTGGTGGTGTCACTGTGCCACAAAGGTAGCTGTATCTTAGATTGGTAACTTAGTGATGATACTGGTTTAAAAGACTGACACCAGAAAAAAATCTTAGGGGTCGAGTGTCAAAGAAGTTGAAGAATGGGAGTAGAGTGTGCTGTTTCCTGAATGCAGAGGATTTAGAGGATCTCTTGCATGCTGAATGCTACATCTCCCAGTGAAATCTAAGAAACATGTTATCTTCTTACAATTAAGATATGCAAATGAATAACAGTTCCTTTCACAGAGCTGTCTAGTTTCAGAGAAGATAAGGCCTTTTAGTTAAATAACTCCCACAATTAAAATATGTAATGTTTTCTCTTCCATATATGGGTTTAAGGTTACTATCACTAGATGTTTCTATGTATCTTTTAACAGTACAGTGAATAAGTCAAAGTACTGTTCTAAAATAGAACATAGAATAATGCAAACCAGAGCCTTCAATGAGATTTAGCAGAAAAAAAGCACAGACTTATGGGAAAATAGGAAGGGGAGCGGGGTGGGACATGACTTATTTTCCTTATTGCTGCTTAGGAATTTTTTTTTCTTAGTATACCTTTGATTTAATACTTAAGGTATTCTGATTAATTAAATAGCTAAGCTAAGTACATCAACTTTTACTCTGAAAACAACTCGTGCGTTAAATTGTTTGTACTTATTTAAGTCAATCTTCTACCAAACTAGGAAAAAATTGTAAAAATGCAGTAGTGAGAATACTTTAATGAGAATTTACAATGATTTTATGCTCTAAAGATACTAAGTCATAGCAATAGTTCCAGAATATATTAATTGTAATTTTTTCCTGTGCTCACAAATTAGCATGCAAATTAAACAAGTTGCAGAGTCACTGATTTGGCACAGAGAGGCCAGCTCAGGCTCATAGCTGTGCTGTGCTCAGTGCTTGCCCATTATCTGTTCAGCTGAGTCATTTTGACTTTCAGCACTGACAGTGTAGGGTCCAGGGGAATGCTAACAAAATCATGTAGTCAGACTTGGGAGCTGAGAAATTCAGGTTTGGGGGTGTCCTGCCTCATTTTCAAAAAAACTCTTATCTCTTGTCTTCCACATCTACTTCCTCTCTCAGGAAAATTTTAGTTGTTAAGCCTGCTTTGATTCATAAAGAAGTTATTGGTATTGACTATATGATTTTGAAGGTTAGTTTTGTGTGCAGAAACCTAGAGGAAGTCTACCACAACAGCAAATAGTGTTTAAAGGGCTTGGGAAGGGCTCTTGTATAAATGGACCTCAAATAATGAGTATAACTTGCTATAAATTATCATTGCTTTTTAAGCTGGGTTTAAAAAATCATTTAAGATTAAGCCAAAGCAATACATTTAATTACTGCCACAAACTTAACTATATGCACTTCAGATGTGTCAGGTAATGTTAGCTTAGTTTTGTAAGTCAGTGTTTCCCTAAACTTGTTACTCTGTAAAATCACAATGGAGCAAAGCAAAACCATACGGAAAAAATATGCCCAGCCAAGTACTACTTCCAGATGAAACAAAATTTGGAATGTATGAAGTGGTTCAAGCTTCAGCTCTTTTCATGAAGAAATACTGGGAAATAATTTAACCATTTTTGTGACAGTACTCTCTTCCCAGTTTCAGGAGGATTAAGTTCAAAAGAATATTAAGTAAAGATGGTAACTATTCTTGTAAAGCCATCTTCTAGTTTGAACAAAATAGTCTTTACTTGATGTCATCTGTTGTGGATACACCAAATTTACAAGCAGTTCATTAATGATGTTCATAATGACTGATGAAGTTTGTGGAGTAAACAGACAAGAGACTGGAAAGAGAGATAGTGGGTTGTAGCAGAACCAGAAATAGGTTTTGATTTTTACATTCCTCTGACGATATTCTACTATATAGCTTCCATATTCATGTAAGCATTCTAAGGCTTCAGCTGGATTTTTGGGGTGCTTATTTTAGTACATGGTGAAGTAGAAGATTACCTCTGTGTAGAAAATTATCCAAATAGATAAAACCTCAGCCACGTAATGCCCAGAGAATCCATTTAAAATAAATACCGATCTTATTAATTTTACATGATTACTAAAAATACATGAAAAACTACTCAATGTAATTTATTCCCCTGCATTGTAATGAGTGCAAAGCAAAAGTAGGGTGTTTTCAAATCAGAACATCAGTGAGGGAAACTTTCACACGTGAGGAACAAGTGTAAGCATTTTTTTAAAAAAACTAGAACAGTTCACCACTGAAAAACAAGATGCAGGTCTTTTGCTGATGTGAAGGTGCTGCCATGTGTTCAGTTGATTTGCACAGCTGAATTCTATCAGGATGAAATAAATGAAGATAGAGATGTGCTGCTTCAATCTCAACAACCACTCTCTCAAACAGTCATTTATGCAGACAGTATTAGTCAAATATGTTGTCAACTGAATTTTGAAAGCCAATTGAGACTTGTGATGTCTGCAGATTTCTAATAAATTCCTTAGTAAACTCTCTGATAAACGTCGAACCTGCTCCTTGAATTCAGTATACTGATTTGTTGCCTTATGCACAATATCACAGGACTGTTGCGGTTCCAGTACTGGCTGCCAGTCACTTGCAGTAGTTGATGAGTGCAGGTTCTATAGATACATAAACATGGAGATATAAATCATCACAGTCAAATGTTGTGAACTGTGTTGTTCAACTCTTTTGTTACTGTTGTGCTTGTTGTAAGGTAGCCTTGTTAAAGAATGTGTAATTAAGAACACGCTCAAACGATATTAATTTTATTTGCTTTATAATTTGGGGATTCTTCTGATTGTTTTCATGCCTCTCTTCAAAACATGATACACGCTACATCATTCAGTGTTGCAACTCATAACTCATGAACAAATAAAAATATGAAAGTCCAAACTACTGAAGAACCTACTGATTAAACCAGAGCTTCAGTGCTGGTAACTTTGCATATGCGTTTTGTCCTCTGAAGGCAAAACCCTACCCAGCTTTCTGAATGCCATTTTTTAAAGTTGGTAAAACTGCACAAGTGCTGAGAAGGTAGATCATCTTGTTTATTGAGAAAAATCAACCTTTTAACAGAGCAAATGTACAATTTATTCTTTATTATCAAGGAAATTCTATAGCAGCCAAAAGTAAAGCTTAAAATCAATTACAATCAAATGAATTATCTATGATACCTGGAGTAAAGAAAGCCAGGCTTCTCATTATTATGGGAAAGAAACTACTCAGCAGAGAGATTTAATATCATTCCATAACTGATTGATGAAGGAAAAGCTTACTAGAGAGAATTTGTGAAATCACTTTCTATTTCTTACCTTTATTGCCTGCTCCTTGTGATAGAATGAAAATTGACTTTATGGGATTCTAATCCCAGAAACATCCAGCTTTCTGTCAGCAACAAGTTCTACGTGTTTTGATCTTGTTTTTGAGAAATTCTGAATGACATTGGATGTAAAAGTCATCTTTGTGAATATGCAAGAATGGGAAGGACAGAGAACAAAGTAAGGTCTCTGAAAAATTTTAAATATTGAGATATAGGGAAAATATACTTTTAATGGTAACAAAATGCTATTTTAAAAAACATTATTTAAATGACATTATTTTCAAATAACATTTAAAAAAGTGTTACTTTTAAACAACGCAAAAGATCATTACACTGGACTAAATTGAGCAAGTTTGGTTTGACTGAAAAGGTATTCTTTACTCATGCTGGCGAAGAGTTCCAGTTAAATTAGTACTTCCAAAATTAAGGTATATAAGCTCCAGCCACATGATATCCAAGCAGCCAAACAACTTCTACCCAAGCATGTTCTGAATGTATCACTGCTCCAGATAGCAATGTTAGTATCTCAATGCACATGTAGTAAATTCAAGATTAAATTGATTTCAGAGTTCTTCCGTATCTTTATAAAGGTATGAATATGTAGTAGTTAGCAGTTACTGTAATGGTTAGAGTGGCAGTTATCTTTGAGTCTCTTATCTCTTAGTCTCTTGCTGAGTTTTATGCAAGTGGAAATTTTAGCTATTGTACTTATCGCTATTTCGCCTTAAAGTCATTTTTGCCATTTGCAAAAGAATGATGCTAAAGGCTGCTGATTCAGTTGTGAGGTTAGTTGATGACAGTATATTGCGTTGCAATTCCTTTGGAATATTCATTTTATGATTTAAAAATAATAAAACATGTGTGACTTCCTGAATGAATAGAAGTGCTTTCAGTGTGCATATAGTAATGTTCCAGTCATTCAAGTAGACTGACTCAGACTGGAATGTTCTTTGTTAAAGTGTTGCTAAATACTATGTCAGGTTCCTTACCACCATGACAAATGCTACTTAAAAGTCTGAAAAATGTGTTTATTTGCCTAGCCTCTGGAATGTGAGTATTGCTTTTACATTTTCATCCTTCAGTTAAGCACATGCACGTTTGAGATATGCAGTCCTTGTGTTTAATCCCTTCTCCAAATTATGTAATTGTTGGCTATTAGTGATCTTGGTCTTTCTGTCTTTTTCTCCCTTTGAATACATGCTACTGTCAAAAGCGTAGGACACATCTTTCTTAATTTCTGCATCTCTTCTTAAAAAAATAGTTATTATTTCCATTAAAATAACAGTAATACAGATGCCAGCTTTGAATTATACATAATTTTCATTTCTAGCTGCCAGAGAGTCCACCTGAATATTTTTTTTGCTTTTTAAAACGCTTTGAGTGATTTTTATTTCTTGCTCTCACAGAGTAATTGCTGAACTTTAAAGAGCAAACAAACAAAAAAACCCCTAAGCAATTCTTTAAGTTGACATTTAGTAAATCACAATTGCTGCATTTCACCATTGTAGGACTTAGGCTTAATAAAGAGAATAATATAAGCTTAATGCTTTTCCAGTGCCTTTACTTATGCAGCTGTTTATTACATTTTTAAAGGTCTGTTGGTTATTTGTGGTGTTTCTAAGGCATATTTGATTTATGCTTTTATTAGTTAAAAAAAAAAAAAAAAAGAAAATGTAAAAGCCAGGACCATATCAAGGCACAAAAGTGTTTTGATATTTTGTAATTAATAGCCTATGTTTTATCAAGTTTAGATTTTTTTCTTTTGTTGTTTTCTTGAGATTGGTGCAGTAAATTATGAAGATTGCTGACTGACAACTGTGAAAAATCATTGCATTAACACAGGTATACTTTGTAGAGATTTTCCCACTGTATCATATCTGTGCTGTGGTGGGTATTAGCGTTCTTACCGCCAATTTATCAGTCATCTGGAAGTGGTACACGAAACAGGCAGGAGTAGTAGCACTCAAGAGAAATTTAGTGGCATGTTACCAAATATGTTGTTGTAGCAGTGAAAAAAAGTGGCTGCATGTACACTCTTTTACTTCAGATATCCCTCTGGTCTTACATTTTGCTCCCACTAGATTTTGGTAGCTCTAATGCTTAGTTACTGAAGTAGAATGTTTCCTCCAGATCCCTAGTCCCCTTGTAGACTAATTTGCTTGGTTGAACTTTGATAACATTACAGGGGCAATCCCACCTTTTCTGTGATGGCAGTGAACTCTCTGTACTATCCAAAATTACTATATCCTTCTTGTCTAGGCTGTTCTCTATGGGCAGTCTTCAGGCCCTTCTTGTCATTCAGGTTTTCCTAAGTTTTCCCCACATACATAAAATAAAGAGATGGCATTGTAGGAGGAAGAGGAAACAGGTGATGCCAGATAAGCTTCTGTCTCATCTGTTCCAGAGAAACAGTTGAGGAAAAAAAGTCTAAATTTATTCATGTGGATCCTATATGTATATAATACATCTTGCCATTCAGAAAGCTACAAATTTTGAAACAGGTAGCACATCATGTTTTGGGTGTGGTTCAATCCAGAAAATTATGTATTGCGCTATGCAAGCATATGTTTATATATGTCAGTATATGTGTTATCATATATTATATATATGAACTGTTGCCGTATGTATTTAAAAAGATATAAGTAGTTGAATATGTCTGCATGTGGATAAACACGTATTTATATAACCTATAGACTGAATCAAGCTTTGAGTATAATATCCTGTTTCTTTCAGGATATGAGAAAGAGGGGGCCTTATATGTATGGTAACATCTGCTTTTGCCACCCACTTGAGAAATTAAAGTATAACAGAAGGGAAGAAACATCTGCCCACTGGAAATCATCAGAGCAACCAGTGTGTCCCAGGGAGGCTCAGAGTGGAGGAGTCTGTCACGCACTTGCGCAGCTCCCAAATGACAAATTCACTGTACAGAGCAGTGCATCTGTTTCTTTCAAGAGAAAGCCCAGAGTTGTATAAAGCTTTCTAGGTGGTCATGGCCATAGTTCATTCCTGGAACTGTCAAAATTTTGGCTTAAGACCACTGGACTTTCCTGCTGTAGATTTGTAATTTAAGCAATGCAAAATTACAAAGAGGCGTTTGATTCAGCTGAACAGTCAGGTTGCACTTACAATCAATGTTGCTTTTAAGATCATTTCATTTAAAAGAGTTATCTGTGCTTTGGTTTAATTTTCCTTTACCATTTTCCAAAGACCGAAACCTAGCACAAAGCTTTCTCCTCCCACATTTTGTCAAACTTAATCTAACAAAGACTTTAGACAAACCTGGTGTTCTTGAACATATTCTTATTCTACATATTTATGGAAGGAGGATAAGAAAAAACAGTGTGAGACAACTAGCATCAGTGACAATACCTCTGTATTGTACTATTAAATTGAATTGGCAGACACATCAATACCCAGAGATTCATTCTCAAAGGCCCTTTGCCAGCAAAATATGTACTCCCTGGAGCATCAGTGATGCCTCTTGGTAGAACAAGTGGTTGAACCTGTTCACACAGTGGGAGGAGAGCAAAAAGTACTAAGAATTCCTGCTCACCTGCATCGACAGTTCTTCTGTGATGCATCTTTCCAGTTGAAATTCGTTCTGGTGAAAGAAATCTCTCCTTTCTCTCTCTCCTTTTTTTTTTTTTTTTTTCTTCTCCCTCCCCCCCCCATATATCAGGGCAGTTTGATGTGCTCTATTTAAATAGAAAAATACTCTCTGCTTTGCTGTAATTCTTACTTGAAGTTGGAAATTACAGTTCTGAATATTACATTTTTGTTATTTCAGGGAATAGTATTTCATAGTTCTTACCACAAAATATAACCAAACTGATAAGTAAATGCGGGCATGACTGGGATTTTAGAGTTGAAATTAAAATTAAAATAACCTCAAAATTTCTCTTCATATCTCATTAGCCCTTTGTATGTTTTCTATGTTCAGGATGTAAAAAAGGAGTCTGGGAAAACATGTATCGGTTTTCAGACTTGTCAGTGATATATGTTTCTATTCATAAAGTTGATGGTTAGCTACCAGCCTGTTATCTAAAAAGTGTTGTTTGATTTGCAATCACTGTCACTGTGCTAGAGTTAGTTCTTGGAGGGTCTTCAAAGTAAGAATTTCTTTTCAGTGGCATTTCTACATCCTTCTATAGGTTTCTGTAGCCTATACATCCTTCAAAGTTAGGTTTGATCTGAGGCACTTATGTAGTGATTAAACAATGATTAAAATCAACTAAAGATCTGGCCCAGAATGTTTATTTGTTAATATAAATAAATCTAGCTACAACTCTAGGTCCAGACGCTGGAGGCTTGTTCAGATCCTTGCATTAAAGTAGCATTTTTTGTGATAAGTATGATGACACACTTCCAAATCACAGAAAATAGGTGTTATTTTCCCTTCTGAGCCCAGTAGGGAGTAAGTTGCAATTTTTCTCAGAGAATAAATACATCCATCAAGAGCTTCATTTCCCAAAAGAGGACAAAAATGTCTATCAGTCTGCAAGATCAGATAGGAACTTTACTCAGATTCCTTATAGGGGTGACTCTTCAAAACCTGGTGTACTTACCTCCTTTTCTGGGGCACAATAGCCAGCTGTAATTCGCAGGGTGAAAAAATATTTCAGGCGTGTTCTGTGTCTGTGTCCTCACTGGCACAGAACCTCTCAGTCTTGATGCCTACAGCCTGTTTTCAGGACACATGCAATGAGTCAGGTCCATTACTAGGACCAGTTGTGATATTTTTATCCAATTTTTAGGCTCATTCTTCTCTACAAGGATGCACAATTATTAGTACTTAGCCATAGCATATAAAATAGGGCTCTAGAGTTACACCTCAGAGGACTTCTAATGCTTGAATGAACGCAGTTCTTTTGCTGGTGTGCAAATGTTTCACTCATATGGTTCTGCTTGTTTTGTTTGTGTTCAAACCAATTTGTTGCACATTCTGGGGCTCATTTACAAATAAGGTGGAGAAGGCCTCCAAATTTTGCAGCCAATTTATTAAAAGAAAGCCCTCTAGCTCTCCCCTAGAAATTCTAATCAGACACTATTTTTGAAATGTTCTGTTGCTTAGTTGTTTAGATTTTCTTTTTTGCTTAAGAAGATAAAGAGGGAGGCTCTTTACTATTGCAGATTCATTACTACATTTTGTTGCTGAAAGCTGGTGCACGATATTTTTCATAAACTCCTGAGAAATGGATATTAGCAGAAGAGATAGACTTGTAAACACTATATATACAATAAATCAAACTTTTTTAATGTGCTGTGAAATGGCTGAATATTGATTTTTTTTTTTTTTTTATTTTGACAGTAGGTCTTAAATTGTTTTAAATCTGCTTTAAAAAACAACAAAAATGGGTAAAATGTGAAAATTTCCCACCAGTATTTTTTTCCCTTTTATATTCCAGCCATTCGCATTACAGTGCGGCTGATAATTTGTACTTTCCGAAGGAGCTGATGTGTAAAATGCTTGATTGGTTAGGGATTTTCTCTCTGATTATACTATAAACTGGCTAAACTTTTTCCTGAGCACATACATATGCAATGTATGTGGATGTATGTTGGAGCGTGGGTTTTGTATTTTATTCAGTATTTGCCACCAACAGTTAACATGTCTTTATTGTCAGTAGGCAATTGATTGATCCATTGAGACTCCACTATTCTTTCTTCAGCTGGTTACTTGAGCAAAGGGTTAATTCAGTTTTGGTTCCTTAGTCTGTCATTGCCTCTTCTTTCCTTTTCCCTGTGATTTAAACAGAATACTTCAGTCTCCCAGGCTGTCAATCTGTCACTTTTCATGAGTGCTAAATACACTAGGGGAAAAAAGCAATTTATTACATTTTCACAACTGAGGAAGACTGGATGGCTCGGGAGATTGGTAATGAGCCTAGATACTGAAGTTACAGATACAGCATAGAGCTACCCATGCTACTCACAAATTCAAAGATGTATCTATAGAGACACCCTATAGATTGTGCCAAAGAAACTGAAGATGGGAGGCTGTTGATGGGACACGATTTTCTTGTACGTGATTGCAGTAAACTTGAACTGAAACACCTTGAAGTCTGAGTTTAACAAATGAAATTCCTGTCATATGCGCCTTTCCCAGCTGTTCTCAAGAATCTACTGCAGATGGACCTAGAGCAGAGTGAATTTTTCTCTTCTTGGCTTCAGCTGTGCTTATTAGGCAGCTCTCATATTATATAAATATGATATGAAGCTGATTATTTGGACCATTATGCTATATCATATTATGGCATGCTGTAAGTCCAAGGTAAAAATATGTGACCAGACTTCCACACTTAAATAATGTGAAATATTTTGAAATACTTTGAAAGAAAACTTTCAAATGATTTTTTTTTATCCTATGAAATTCAATTTCAGAATATCCTCAAGAATTTTTAAGCTTTTTATTAGGGAGTTTTCTGCCTAAATGTTGTCTAATAGGGGGGAAAAAAACAGCACAGTTTGCAGTGGGCAGCTGTTCAAACAAAAATTTTAAACAGAAGTAGTAGGTTGGATGTGGAGGCTCATCAGTAAATGTGTTGCATTGCACTACTCAAGTTTAACAAAGATTTAACAGGTGCTTCTGGCTCTAGTTGTTTCAGTTCAGTGATGTGAGACCACACCTACCTTTGAAAATTCAGAGTGGTGGTCCACTCAGAATGTGGAGAATTAATAACTACTTTTGGAAAGAAGTTTGCAGTATGTTTACTTCATTCACTAGCCATTTTGAAAAATTATCTGAAATATTTCTTTATATTTCATTGATTAATGTAGCACCTTTTAAAATTAAAAAAGGATTAAGATTGAATAGAAACATGCGTGGCTTCTTTGAATAGAAGTGTGTGACGCTTTTCTAACAGGAGCTCTTAAGTGTTTTAGCAAATTTTTCATTTATAACTAGTTAGGTAACATGGATGATAGATGAATTAATAAATGACGCTCATATGCTGCTCCTTTCCGCTACTTGAAGCAATGTCTGAAAAATTTAATATCAAAAACCAAAACAGAAGGGGAGTTAAAAAACCCACACCTACATGTCACACCCCAACCACCCCCCTGAAAATAAAGAAATAAATAAACCCTGACCCTAAAAACCTTCAACCAAACCATCTTCATTCTTGTGGGATTCATTGACATCTATTGCCTTGTAAAAATTCTGATAAGACAAGATGTTAATTTTACGGTGTTTAAACATAAGCCCTGATCAATAGTAAATAAAGCAATTCCTTTAAATAATTCTGACACTATAGTTTAAGGTTGAATTTTGCAGTAAAGGATATCCTAACAATTTATTTTCATGCAAGGCACATGTATTGTCTTCCCAAAAGCTGAGCAGCATAAATTGTAATAATCTTTGTAATTTGATTAGGAGGTGACCTAGGAATGCTCTTTATCTCTTAGCAAACTAGATCCGCAAGAGAAGGGATAAAGGTATCTACTCATGGCTAATGTGAGTATTACAGTGCCTTTTACATACTTGTATATTTTACATACTTTATAGACATTTAATTATTTTTTTTTACAAACAGTAGATGAGGTTTTCCACTTACTAGCTATGATTCGGTATAGTTGCTCATAATTTTTATATGTAAAGGGGGACATAAGGAGAACGTAGGGAGGAAAGTAATCTGTAAAAAATATGCCCGGATCAAATAATTGATTTCAAATGCTCTTATTTACAACTTGAACCCCCCTCTGCAAGGACTTTAAGCAAAAAATTAAGAACCTGACTCCTTGGAATCTAAAATATATTCAGATGTGATGACACTTCCAGTTGAGGCTATTGGAATACATGGTTCTGGTCTGTTCACATACAAATGTAATCAAGGTGAATATTTAAATTTAAAATCTTAGTTTATAAATAAGAGCTCTATCTCTCAGATTTCTAGGCATTATTTCCCTGTGTTGTATATTTTTAGATACTATTTTGTATCTGCGTAATTCATCTTTTAATAGTGATTAAAAAGCATTCTATCAAGAATAGCCCTTTTGTTTCACATTTGATTAAAATGACGTACTATTTATGTTTTCAAGTCCATGTTCAGTCATAAATATTGAAAAGTTCATGTGAGAACATGTATTATTTTTTAATGTATTTTATATAACTTAATAATGAATCAGAAATTATGAACATAGCTGGATACCAAGTGAATAGAATGTCAGATTTTGGAGTTATCTGATGATGTCTTTGCATACATGTTTTTGAATGAGTCGCTTACTTACCTATGTCTGTTTAACTAAGTATATGCATATCTATTTATATTTGACTAAATCTAGACATACATAGACATACACACTAACATGCAGAATATTAGTTCCTATAGTGGTGGATCATGGCTGATAACTACTTGTTTGGAATATAGAGGGAGAGCTAGTCATGACATTTGAAACCCTGTTTTTCCTACATGCTGAATCACAGAAAATGAATGTAAAAGTACAGAAAGGCTTTTTTTTTTTTTTTAAGTGTATATACAGTTTTCACTAATATATTTCCATTTGCAAGTGTGATGTCAAATCTCTTCAATTTGATTGGTAAATTCATGAGTATTATCCTGTATTTACTCCTAGCAAAAGAGTCTTCTTAAGAAGTAGATATGGTACTGGGGGAATTTTGCAAGGCCTAAAGAAGTATGTTTCACTACAAGCTTAGATTTTAGGGAATTTTGAAATGATAGGCCTTCTTTAAAACAAAGATAATTTAAGGATTTTCACTTATGATCATCACTTACAGTTCTGAAGTTACCTGATATAAACTAAATTATATTTTTTAAAAGTTATTGCTTTTAGCTGACAGAATGTAGTAATTGCAGAAACTAGCAAGAATGAATTCCAAAAGTATCACTGGTTTAGGATTACAGAATGAAGCTGCCTTTAATTCATCATCTTTGCCAGATATACGTTTTTTATTTAAGTATTTGAAAAGAACATTATTGCCATAATTACATACTATCTGACAGATGGTACAATGGCAGTGATGTATCACGATTTATTTATATTTCTGTATCAGATGTTCATATCAGAAGTATTTACCTTTATATAATATTGACATCAATTGTGCAGGCTGCAAAACAGATTCAGTCCCCTGGAAAGGTGTTTTTAATAAAATGAATAGAGTGACATTTGGAACTGCAGTCCTTGAGGCATTGTATCCAAAAAGCTTAATTAACTCATAGCTTAGGTTGTTTTGATGTTTTTCTTTTCAGCACAATCACTAATAAAATTAATCAAGTATATTACAAAATTGAAGTAAAATAATCAGTACTATTAAAGTAAATTCATGTGTCTTATCATTGTAAAATCAAAAACTTATCGTTGGTTTCACTGAAAAACCTCATAGGATGGGAAACTTACAGAACTCTGATCAGTCCTGTAATCAACACCGAAACAATATTGGTTAGCGAAACATCAGAAAACTTTTTATGTTTTTTTTATGTGTGAAGGATAACTAACTCATCAGCAACTGGTGAACCACATCAAAGATGGTTTCATTTTTGGCACTTGTACCAATCTCAAGAGTACATTGGAGCCAAACAACACTGAGTTTTAAAAATTACCTGCCTCTTATCCTCCAAACCAATGCAAAGAAAATGTCTGAGTATAAATGGAGGCTAAGAAGCAAGGTGATATTGATATGGGGCCACAGACTTGAAGAGATTACTTCAAGTGCTTATATAAGAAGTTGTTATTCTTAAAAATGGATTTGGGAAGAGGATTATGCTTATCAAAACTAAAAAATAACAATGCATGTTTGGCTCCCTTGCCTATGTGATATATTTTCCAAGGTGCCAAGTGAAATTTGGTGATAGAAATACAGGGAGTTTAATTTCAAAATATTAAATTGCTCAATTAAAAATATTAAAGCACAGGCATTCTTATTCTATTGGAATAATTTTAGTCTTTTATATATCAACTATAAATTTAACAATGTAAACCGACAGTTATTTTTTAAAAATCTGTAATTATAACTTCTTGGTTTAAATGTAGTCACAAGGGATGTAGAGCAAGCTATTTGTTAAGTAAATGTTGTGTATTTGAGCTACTTTCCCCTGCAGGTTGTTCAGCTGCTACATTTACCAAAAGTCGAATATGATAGATTTGGGTTGATTTAATTTTGTTGTTGATATTTATATTTTACATAGGGTTGTAAATTAGCTTGTCATCCAAGGTAACCAAAACATAGTTGGTTTGTCATTGTCAGCTCTTCTATTTTTCTTGAACTCTTAATTTAGATTTTCATTTGTTTGCAGCTATTGCAACGGAACATGAGTTACGTACTTTGTATCTCTTTCATGCAGTGCAAGATCTAATTAGCTCATTCTTAATAGCAACTAATTAGTGATACTTTTAATAGATACATAAATATGTGGGAGGGAAATATTACAAGAATAGGAGGTTTTTGTATAATTCTTTGACGTGAAAGCAAACCTAGTTCCTCTTGGTAATGAGAGTATACGAGTATTTTCATAATCTCTTATAACAAAACTTAAATTGTGGTTGTCTCTGTAAGGAAACTAGTTTAATTTCTTCCTTCTACTCAATCTATAAAACTAGTTTTTCTTTATTTTCCCTTGTATAATGTGATAGTAATGCACTAAATGGTAAGTGCACTCTTGGGCTTTTAACAAAATTAAGGTTATACAGTGACTTGTACCCTAAAAGTATTGTAGTAACTCCAACTTTGCTGCTAAGCATTTGGAAGGAGGAAAAAATGTTAGCCGCTTTTAGGAGCACCGTTAATGGTCGTGTGACAGGGAGATAGGAGCCCATGTTGAGTGGGTTTTCTTTCAAATGCTCTTATTACAAGTCAGTCAATATTGCTTCTTTAGGGAAAGAATGTAACTAAGTGATGTAACTAAGCATGCTTACAGGCCTTTAGGATGTCTTGACATTACATTCCATTTATCATTCAGATAACATATTGCTAAAATGATATCAAATGCTTTAAGGTTCCAGTACATAAACTATAAATTTAGTTTGTGTTCTCCAGAAGCAATAGGTAACTGAATAGAAGGCTTCACTGAATAAAATTGAGGAGGGCAAGAGGAGTCACTTCAGCAAGTATTAGTGCACAAGTTCAGTGCACAGGTAGTCTAATCCTATGAAATGGGAAATAGGGAAGCTCTTAGATGCTGTCGAGTGCTGTCTTCAAAATATGTTCTTGACATTGCTAAAGTGTTTCAAATAGTTATTCTGTTCTTCTGTGTTGGTTTTCCTAGGATAAAATTCTATGGTATCTAGAAGGGAAGATTGTTTAGTAGAGACCAGAATTATATATAATCGAATTAAGAGAAGGGAGCTTGCTGTGGGGGGAGGTTTTTGTCTGGTTTCCATTTGAAAAGTGCTTATAACAATGTAGGTAAAATGTAGGTAAATTAATGTACAGTGATGGTGAAAAATGATACCTGTTGGATATTGAAAGGAAGCTGGGGATTTACTGAGCAGGACTACAAGGAGGAGATAATGCAATACGGGAGGCGATAGTCCTGAGAAGTAAACATTATCCAGAAAACTGAGAGAAAGTGGGTGATTTTTTTGACCTGTGCCATCTATTTTCCCTACCACTAACGCTCAAACTTTCGACTTCATTTTCACAGCTTCAGTATAAATTGAGACTCTTAAACTTTCACTTTGGCATGAGATTACTGAGTTTTTAAACATCAGGCTTGAGAAGTACTGAGCTGCCTCTCATGGTCAGGACAAATTGTCACAGTACAATTTCATCTGTCAGCCTGGCAACTTCACTACAGCTCCCCTTACTGAGTCTATTTTAGACTTTTGAATAGAAGCTTGATCTTCACAAAAAATGCCTTTTTGTGTTTTTAAGTTTTTTCCATTGGGTGGAGTTGTCCAAACTTCTGGTTTAAATTTTAATTGAAATGAACAGTTGAAAAAATGTCATGTTTACGTTTTGGGTGGAAAAGATTTCCACCTCCCCTACTTCTAGGGACAAGAGGAAAAAAGGCAGTTAAGGGAAACAGAATTAAATCATATACATTAATATAAACTATAGAGTTTGTTTTACTTTTTACTTCCCTTTCTAATGCCTGCCTTGCACATATTTGTGAAGTTTCAGCCTATGTAAAAAAGATGAGCAGGAGAAGGTCTATGCATTGCAGGGCTTAGGCAGGATTTAGAAAAATATGTATATCTTGAGCTCTGGCTTCCAGAGAAAATTTCATTCGACACATAAGAGATTCTTCCTTATTTTTCCTTTCCTTATTCACATATGCTAAGACACTAAAAGAACAGCCATATGCTATAAACTCACTTTAGTATTCAGTCATCTCTATACTGTATTAAATAAATATATTTGGGAGATCATTAGAATAATAATTTGCCATAATTTGAACTCAGCTACTGTGTGTCAGATACTGTCATATTCTGAAATATTCACCCATTTTATTAGCTTGGACAGTATATTGTGCCTGTATTGCATAACAACATTTTGTAGAAGTAACAATGATTAAAAATACATCATCAAAACATATTTTTAAAAATCCCTTTAAAAAAAATTATTTGGGGCAGAGACAGAGCTATAACTTTCAGGTATGTGAGATTATATTGCATTCTGTTATTTATAGAAACAAATGTAAAATGACAAGAAACATAATGGCTATGTCATTTGATAACTCGTAAATACAAACCCCTGCATAGAATGGAAAGTTGTATAAAAAGGTTCTACCTTGAACTGTGGTTTAAAAAAAAAAAGTTATGTATGAAAACTGCTTCAGTGCTCTCTCAAAATAAGTGTGCAGTGGTTTGGAATGTGTATTTTTCCCAGTGAAAAATCAGTACAAGTGCTATATAATGTTAAAGTTTCAAATTTCAGTATCTGTTTCTGCTATCAAAAGGCTCACTACAAAAATGTATGTAGAAATGAGTACAACAAATATTCTGTTTATGCAAATAAATTCTAATGCTGACTATAGTCAGTAAGCTTCCAGCTGCTATAGGACAGATCTGGAAATACTACGCTTCCTATTCTGATTACTTTCATAAATGTGTTCTGGGCAAAACTAGGGGTGTGTGTGTGTGTGTGTGTGTGTTCAAAGTAGAATATGTTTGAATGTTAGTATTTCCATATGTAGTAATTACATAGGTAGCACATTCACAGGTATATGCACCCAAAGAACCTGTTTCTCACTTGGTATTAGGACTTATGAGTTACATCAGAGTTAACACAGTACTTCAGAAGTTTTTAGTCCTAGTATTAGCTATACTTTTTATATCCCAATGAAAGTGAAGTTAAATGGTGACATGGAGAGCCTTTAAAACTGTAGTCCTTAAAATGTTGTATTGCATTCTTGAAGTACAGTGCAAGATCATTCCTTTAATTCTGGTATCATACCAGAGAAGTATTTGCTGGCTGCTAAACTGCCCTGTAGATCATGAACAAATAAATGCGTCAGTGTTGTGCTCCTCTGTCCTTAGATCAGCTGGCATTCTCTGTTCAGCTAACAGTATTGAGGAAAGCCAGTGACTCAGCGCTGTTTGATTGTAACTGAAAATAGTCTCCCACCTAAAATTTTTAGTTTCCCAGTAAAAACCCAGGAAATAGGCTGGCCCGTTGCAGAAGCACATGCTGTCCAACTGCAAAGAAGCAGTTTTGTCTTACCCCTCTTCTACCATCCTCCCACCACTGACTTTCCCAATAAAAGTTACCAGATGCAAATTGAATAGGAAGGGGATTAAAGCTTTACTTGAAAAACCTGGGATTTGAATCTGTGTGTGCTCCTCCATCTTTCCAATATCCACTTACTGAAATTATTCTTTAAATGTGTGTTCCAGAAATCTTACAGGCCTAGGCACAGTGTCAATATACTATGTATGGGATCTTTGCAAATACTAAGTAGAGTTACTGAACCACGGTTTACACATTCTGAAAGCAAGGCAGGAAAAAAACATAGAACTTATTTTAATTTTCAGCAATTTCTACCTCATTTCTCTTTGATATAATAAACCCTTGCTTGAACAACTCAATGCTCTCTTTGATATAGCTGGTTTACTACTTTTCTGCTGTCTAGAGTCACTTAGTACTAGTCGCTCTTTGTTGGTCAGAATATAACCTTTCCCAGTTGCATAATCTAGAAGGGAATAAACTCAACCAGCTGCTTCTGGCTGTCCTCAGCTCCCTAAGAGTTTCCATTTCATGGTTGACTTAGTGCCATTCTTTCATGCTGTTTCTCACTCCTTATTGCCTCATTGCCCCAGGACTCTGTTCATGCTATTCTGTATAGAAAAATAAAGTTGTGAAAACTTACAGCTGTTCAGTGAGTCTACTCTCCTTAAAAGATGCCATTGTAATTACTTCTCAGCACAGGATCTTCTGAAGTATCCGGAAGCTACTAGGTGGCATAAGATAGTGTAGCAGAAAGTATAGAAACGTCAGCTGAAAAATGGCTTTTGCTATGTTGATTTCTGTTTGCTTAGTTGCGTGTCTGACCAGCAAAATTGTACATCTATATTTTTCTGTTCTGAACAATGAGTTCTTATATGTTGCATATCACATTCTATATGAGCCTTCTAAGAGGCACAGAAATCTCCTTAATGTTAGCCTAAGTTTTTTTTGAAAATACCACAAAGGTCTGTTTGCCAGTCATAGCATTTAGTTCCTAACTAAAGGTGGTAATAATGAGCAAGAACTTAATTCAAGACAGACCCAACACAATTTTTCTCTGAAGACTGATCAGTAAGTGAAGAAAGATTTTTATTTCAGGTAAGAAGTAGCTGATAGACTCACTTGTCCTAAAATGGAAATTAATAGTTTGAATCATCTTCTCTTTTTGATTACACAGGCAAAGTAAAGCCAGTTTGAAATGCTATTAAATACAGTGGCTAGAGAGTCATTTCCAAATTCTGGAAAATATCACCTGCTTAATATCTCTTGCAATACTTAAAGATTATACTTATGGCAATGACAGCAGAATATTTCTTTCCTGCTTACCCTGTAACTTGTTATTTTATCTTGATTCCAGTGGGGTCTATGATATCCTTTGTTCCCATTCTTCTTAGGACTATGGCGTTTCCTATAGGTTGATGCAATTTTGTATTGGATGCTGTTCAAAAACTTAGATATTTTATCTTATGCTAACTTTCTTTTTTTTTTTTGCAACTAAAAATAAAAGCCAACTAGGTAACTAGAAGTAAAGAATAAAAAATAACACCACAGTTGTCTAGAAAATCTAATATCCAGCTGTTAGATTTTTCTGTAGGCATAAGCAGAGAAGTTTTATTTCGACTTGAGGGAAAAGAGTAAGATGTTTTTTTTGCAAATATATGTCCTAAACATGTTGTAAAAAGCAGAGCACTTTCTTGCATGTTACTTCTTACTTGCTAGGTTTATCTGTCAATAAATATTCAAGATGGCTTGACAAAGTGGCAAAAGCAGATGCCTTTATACTTTCTATATAACAAATCTTTTACAAAGATCTGTTTTTACAAAGATCTTTAGATCTTTGTGCTTTTACAGATCTTACAAAGTGAGGACCAGTGCAACTGAAGTGGTACCAAGGTCAAAGCACTGAATGATCTTGGTGGTTACATTTCCTTATTTTTCTCTATATTGGAGTTAAAAGTTCTGAATATCAACATACATGGGAGGAAGAAATGTTGTGCTTCAGAATGGAGATGGAACAGGAATGAATACAAAACTTGATGTTACTTAGGAAAAGATAACAGAGTCTGGAAAAAAAAAAAAAGAAGCCTTGTATGATATAGGGGTCTATTTCTGTGGAGTTTGGTAAATAAGAGGTGTGTATGTGTGGGTACAGAGAGGTGACATGCCAGCTGTTGAGTGCGACTTGTCAAAAAATATTTGAAAGTCTAGTTCAGTCAAGAGCAAGCTTAAGCATTTTCCAGACCACAGAATTGTGGAAGCAGAATGGTGGAGAACACAATTCTTTAGTCTATGAGATAGTTGGCACTGTTTCAATAAGTATTTTGCTTCCTTAAATTTGTATAATTTTGAAATGGCAGATGTTGGATGGAGAAATACCAACTGGTAGCACTATTTGCCCCTGTGTGTATAAAAAAAAATCAACGTACGTTTGGCTTCAATAGCATTTGCCTTTGTCTTCTAGTCTTTCTTTCACGGTACCTCAGATTGTAGTTCTAGTTTCTATATATTTAATGTCTATATAAATAACTTGCTAGAATAACTGGCAAAAATCACTAACAGCCTTTAAAAATAGAAATAACAAAACCAGCAAGGCTGTATACCAATAGTCCTAAAATGAAAAGAGCTTTGAGTGCTTTTTTAATATTTAACAAGTCATTTTGACGTATCTTATTAGGCTGCCCTAGAACAGTTTATTCATACAGATTCCTCATTAATAATTAATTAATCCTGGGAAGAAATAAAAGATGAACTGAAATGCACAAAGAACTTAGAAGCCTCGTTCTGTTTTATAGGCTTAATTTCTGATTTCCGTCATGTTGTACCGTCAGCAATTCCATATATTTAATAGATATTCTTGTGATGTAAAGTATTGGTGATTGTAAATAGACCCGACCTACGTTTAAAAGTATTTTTGTTGGTTGTATTATTGGATGATATAAGTAACTAAGGGGCCTCAGTTTAAATGAGATAAGTGCAGTAGACTCAACAAACATTACTATTTGTTGAGTTTTTCTGTATTATTTACATTACAGAAGTGCATGAAGCAACTATCCAAACCAGTGCGTTAGGTACAGAAAGAGAATATCCACTTCAAGGAATTTGTAATCTGTATAAAGTCAAAAAGGTAACATGATGCAGGAATATAGTGAATTCACTTCCTGGCAATATGCAGTAGATAAGTATTAAAGCTGGAAGAAGAGCTTTAGGTATTTTCACTCTTCCTTTAAATTAAACTAAGTAACATTGAGAGATACGAGCTTGCTGTAAGATACTAGAGCAATCAGTCTTTTGTTTGGGTTTTGGGTAGTTTGTTTTTTCATGCTAACAATAAGAGAGGATTACATATTGTATACTCTTTCATGGAAAAACTAACTAACCTTTAATCTTTCACTCATCAAAAAGTATTCATACAAAACCAAATCATTTTGACTTGAAGGAATCATGTATTAGATGAGATTTTCGAATGGCATTAGTTTTGTTAAATGTGTTTAAATCTTATGCTTCTTGCTGATGTCAGTTTCTGCTTCTCCTTTGCATCCTCTCAATTCATCTTCAGAGTGCTGAAAGCTCCTAAAGCAGACTAGAGAAAGTTCAACACCAGTTAAAAAAAAGACAGGTGAACAAACACTAGTCGTTTACCCAAGTTAATCCAGAATCTCTTAGTTGAAATACTTGGAATGCAGACTATAAATAACTGAAGCATTTAGGCTTTGATGTTTGACTGGTTACTGTGTATTTTGTAGGAATGGCTAGAGATTTCCCGGTAAATATGAAGACGGTAAGTTTTTGCAGTGTATCCCTGGAGACAAGTGTAGAGAAATTAGGACTTATGTTCTGTGGACTATTTGCACTTTTTTTTGTTCAGAATTTATTGAATACTCATAATACTCAATTTTATAATACATATATTTTATATATTATTTAGATGTCTGAACAACTCTAAAAGATAAATATTCAGCAAGTTTTTTAACATATAATTTTAACAAAAGCACATAATGCAGTCTACTTGTACAAAAAGTAACATTCAAAATTGCTTATTTTGTGGTTGTCTAGTGATGAACAGAAACTGGTTGGGCTCTTTTTTGTGCATGTTCGGATGTCACTATAAATATAATAGATGTTAGCTACATTGCCTTTTTTCCCCTCTCAGGAGTGCTATTCAGTAGCGCTAACAATCTTTTTATAGGATACTCATGTGCCCACTAAACACTAATAAGAGGTCACGTATCATCTGTTTTCTGACTCCTTAGATTTCTGTCATCTGACTTAAGATTCTGTGCTGGTGTTGGAGGATGTAATAAAAATGCAGAATTACTGTAAAGCATGTTTGTACTTGTTTCTAATAATTTCTGGTATATTGTTGATATAAGTGTTGTTTGTAACACCAGTTGTACTGCTGCCAATCCTGCTGTGGAAATGAGATAGTTCATCCCCAGAGGTGGCCCATGAATTAGCGAATAAATGTACAAAAGAACTTGCAGCAGAGACTAAAACATAAATGAGAATATATTGTCTTTGATCATTTCAGTTTACCTAGTCATTTCAGCACATAAAATTCCATATCTCAGGATACCCATAATATGAAATAATATTATGTAACAGCATAAATTTTAGTTTATGAACGCAGGATGGATTAACAGCAAGGCATTTTTAGAATATATTAAAATATTAGAGCTGCACATTTTTATTTACCAATATCTGGGAATAAAACAAGTTGCACAAATGACTGAAAATTACAAAATTTTAAAGGTTTTATGTTGGATAATGACAAGGACTTAGATCATATTCTAGATTTATTTTGGACTGTTAATTCCACAGTCCTTGCCCATCATTTCTACCACTGTCATCATTCTTTATGAAATCAAAACATTTGCCTTATTTTCCATCAGAAATTAAACCTGCATATTTTTAGAGATGAAGAGTCATCAGTCTTTGTTTCTGAATCTTTTCCCTTTAATGAGAGGAATAAAATGCGAGACCTTCACCTTATAAGCCTAGTCAGTGATCTAGGCTTATCACCTACAAGCAGATGTAACTGAAGAGGAGACTAGCTTCCATTGCACAAGCGCAGGAGTTCTGAACACAAAAAACTTTTTCTTTCCTACTTGTCTCTGTAAGAAAATAAAGAAACCAGAAAGCTATCAGAAAAGTGCAAGCATTACCCTCAAAAAGGAGAAAGTGTGCAAGTGTAAAACTTAAAACTTAGTGCTTTTTGTAATTTTCAGATTATGTTCTCTTGACAGTCTGTTGAACTTCACTGACCACCACTATAAGAGTTACGTGCTAATGAGTAGGAAGAAGTTTGTTACTGCATAAGATCTCTTGGATTGGGCCTTATTCAAGTGTCATTTAGCTAGTCTGCTCATATGCGTATGGTTTCTTTAGTAAATGGGGCAGGTACCACTTTGTGGGTAAAAGAAACAAATGAATAAAGAATAAAAGTAGTATTCTCACAGCTGCTGAATTGTTTTTATCATCTGAGCTGAGAAAAATTCAGAGTAAGTGAAAAGGGAACTAGAAGCTGTTCCACTTTTCTCATAAGCTGAGGCATCCTTAATAATAAAAACCCATGTAACATAAACTGCTTGTATTTGTAATTACCTATATATCTTTACAGTATTGGAGTAAATAAATTTAAAGACTTCCCTCTAACCTAGATACTGGGAGATGATAGTGATGCTTGACTTGTCATTCTTTTCCACTTTTTCTGGGCTGACATATGTACTAGATGATCTCTGAAAGACAGCAAAGTTAATCGATGTGCTTTTTTTGTGAGAATCTCTCAGCAGGCTGGCAGTAGAGCAGACTCAATAGTTCAATAAGTGCAATCCCAAAAGGACTGGGAGTATGGACATAGTTGCTGGTGAGCTCTGGTAGCACAGAGACATACAAACAAAATCTGAAAGACCTCCCAGCTCTCTCTCATTCTCTCTTGTTCTCTCTCATTCTCTTTCTTTTTCTTTCTTCTGTAAAAGAATACTTTGCAACTGATGCCTTTATTAGCCCCTAGTTTGCTTCTAGTTTACTTTACTGTACATCAACTGGAATAGCAAATATCATTTATGAGTTGCACTCATAATTACGTTAGAGAATACTGAGTTTAAAACACATTTTGGACCAGTTGTTTGTAGAAGCTAGATCTTTCTGTCTTTCTGGGTTTTTAAAGTCTTAAATGACTACCAGTCACTCAGGAGTAATTACTTTCTTTTAATGGCTGTATTTATAGATGGCTCAATCGAAATGTTATGTATCTGAGGTCCGTTGCTACGTCTAGTCAGTATCAGCTAATTATTTTCAGTACTTTAAAAACAGGCACAAGAGATGCATTTTTCAGAAGATAATAATGCATAGGTGTGTATTAATTTGACAACTGGTCTGGCACATGACTTTCAAAATGTTACTGCATTACTTTCAAAGTGAACACTGAAAGCAAATTAAAATAATATAATGATTGGAATATGCTTGATTCACATTTCCTAATTTCACTGTCATAAATGATGAAGCTTATGCTTCTACAGCTGGTATAGAAGAGGCCTTGCACCTTGTGATAATATCCAGCCTAGCACAGGATCTATATCTAACGCAGAGCAGATTTTCCGTTGAGTAAAAGAACTCACTGTGTCACAGTCTGCCCAACTGGAAAGTGAAAATATGCCTCTAAGTGTCTTTGAGATTACTGATGTTCTGACCTGAGTATTTTGTGGTTACATATTCCTCTTTTGATTGATTAGACATAAGAAATAGCAAAGGTGACGTAGCATGCAATGTTCCTAGGCATGTGCAATAATTGTTTCCAGCTGATATAATGAAAACTGTTGTGTTGCCAGGGCTTCTGTAGTAGCACCTAACTTTGTTGTCTGAAAAACAGGGACTCTGAAGCAGCAATAATACTAATTTAAGAGGAAAGGCTTCGTGATGTGTGAAACCTCCATTCTAAAGAGTCTCTTGAAGATTTCTGGATCTGTGAGATTGATCTATGACGGACTAAGAGAACCGCAAAGAAAGGGATTTAAGTCTCAGCTCAAATAAAGAATCTTCTGTAGGCACCTGGCAGATAAACTCAGCTGGAATGTTGATTAGTCTCACAATAAACCAGCATGAGAGTTCCTGTCTAGTGGGCTATGAAACTATGCAAGAAAGGAGATAGAAAACTGATGGCAATTTAAATTTTAGGTGAGGGGAAAAAAATCCTTTTTTCTGCTTTGAGTATTAAGGCAGAAATGAGACTCTAGCCTATGAATCTCAAAGCAGTGTCACGTGTGCACTCTATTTGCAATGCAATATGTGCATGCTATCACTGATAGCAAAGTAAAACTGAAGTCATCTATCTCAGGGGAGTAACATGACATAAACAGAAAGAAGACTTTGAGGCTCAGAACTTAAATGTGCCCTCTGTTGAAATGTGCCCCCTATAGACAAACCCTATAAAGATGGTTATGCATCTCAATGATGCAGATTGATTCTTCTGACCTTAGTGTCTGTTTGTCAAATGACTGAAGGTGTTTAGGAATTTAAGTGCCATGTAAGTGGGATTTTGATAAGGATTGTGCTTATTAGTAATTTTTGTCAAGATGAGGCTAAATGTATTTACCTCACTTCTGAATATTCCATTTAAAAGAACTTGCATTACGCTAGTAGTAGGAAAACATAGGGATGCACTCAACTTGAAGAACATCTTGATTTTGTGAGTGCGTAATGTATAACACAGCTGCTTTTCCACTTGAAATAAAGAAAGGAGCTGTTTTGGTGGTTACGCACCAAGTAACAGTTGGACAGTATTAAATTCTTACACTTAGAGCTCAAAATGTACAGAAGCTAGCTAGTTAAATAAACTATCATGTACAGTTCTTTCAGTAGAAATGGATTAAAAAAAAAACAAAAACAAAAAACCACAAAAACTAAAACAGTAGATTCTTTCAGCTTTTCTTTTCAAAGTTGAAAATGTTAATGTGTATGTCAACTGACCCACTGTTATGTTTTTTTCTTCTTCACCTCTTGATGACTCCTACTACTAAACATTTGCTAAATGTACATATCCCAGTGAAAGTTATTCAGATCTAACCTGTTGTTATAGATCCCAAAGAATTCTAAACAACCTTGAGCAAACTTGCTGTCTGATACCATTGTTTTTTTCCAAAAGTGTTTCCTAGTTTTGAGTGTCTTCCCCCTTGTGAAGGTAGTAAGATTCACATTGTCACTGAACAGTCCTCTCTCTTTTGACTGTCACTTCTAGGAAAACATGGCCCAGCAGACAGACAGAATGGAGAATTTAGGGACTGACTGATTGTTCTACTTTTTATAGGTGAGACTTTAGGTTGGCTGTTTTCATTTTGGGAGAGCACAATTCTGACAAAAGGGCGATTAAAAGAAAAAAGGTGAAACAGTAGTGAAGACAAAAAATTTGTACATGACATTGAAACGGAACAGATTTCATAACACAAAGGCAAGACCCAAGGTACAAAACTTGGTAGAAGTAGGGATGATGACTGGGTCAGTGTACAACAATGAACAGAAGAGGTATAAGACTTGCATTGAAAAATAATTTAAAGAGAAGGTAATAGAAAGAGAAACAAGAGAAAAGAGAAACAAAAAAGAATATCCATGTATCCGAGAGATCCCCTGAATATTCTTGCTAATTAGACAATATTCAAAAATTTAACAAACCAAGTTTTCAAGCAAACATTTAATCATATTCTTGGCAAAAGTGATACAATTTTTTGCCAACATTCATTTTTTGACTGGCTCTTATTTTTAGTGCTGTTTTTGGAACCTGTACTTGCTGCCATTCTGTTTCACTGTTAAAAGTTAGAGTTCCATTAAAGGGCTGTTTGCTGCCTTTCACAATACATTGCTCCTTGTTCCCAGTGCAAAGTATGTGAAGTTTATTCCAGCTGAAGTGGATGTACAGGAAAAAGGCCTTCCAAAATAAACTAATATCTGTACTGGTAAAATAACAGGTGGCTCTTATCTGGCTTCTTCATGTCTGTAGAGAGGATCTGGTGGGAGAGGACATTCCTGTTGGCAGTCTTTGATCTTAATACCTAGTGTAAACCAGTACAATAGGGAACATGTATCTGTCCATAGTGACCCGATGACAAGTGGATATATGTGAAACCTGCCTAACATCAAAACTGTGTGGACAAAAATGATAGAGAGAGTACAATCTCATATTCTGATTTATATTTTGCTGCTGCTTTTTTTTTTTTTTTTTAATTGAAGTTGTGCTAGTTTGTAATTGAGAAATGTTTTCCTTTCTCCACCCAGGCACATTAGATTTTAGATACCTTACAAGAGTTTGTGTATACTTTAATTATTAATTTACAAAGTTCTATGTGATGTTATCTTTATGTAAAGGTGAGGATACACCTATATGCAGAGTATCACACACATTAAGGTAATCACCACTCGCAGCATTTTACATCTTCTTGCTTCTGTTCAAAGCTATTACTCTATTTTTCTTATTTCTACTGTGGCTACTCTCTTGATCATTCTCTCTGAAAAAGCAGTCTCCCATCTGTGACTATTGCTGGCAAATCAGGTTTAACACAGGGACAGAATTACTCCTCTGAATAGTATGCTAGTTTTCTTGTAATAATGATACATAACCAGCAGTAACTGACCAGATAAAAAGAATCTGTATAAGGTCATTAAAAGGTTGTCAAACTAACTTGTGTCTGATCTGAATCAATGCCTTATCTAAAAAGGACTTTTTAGCTATTACACATATTTTCAAGGAAATTCAGCTTATTCTGAAGTGCACTTTGAGCACTTAAACACTCTTTGGTGTGCACTCTGTTCACCTTTTCCTTGGTTGCCACTAAAGCTATATAAAATATAAATCTATATAAATATATATAAAAATATAAATCTATATAAAATTTAAACAAAATTATCAAAGTAAGAATATATGTGTTGTAGTTTAGTGATATTCTCCAAATACTTAACATTCTTTGGGACTTTATAATTTTTTTCCTCTCATTTTTTTTATCATTCTGCATGATGAAAATTCTTAAAAATAAAAAACATGGTCTAGAAAAAATGAAAATAATTCATATGCGTAGCAGATGTTACAAAGATACAATGAGCTTGCAGAAATACAGACAGCTTCAAAATATTTTAGTCCTTTCATGACTTTCCAGGGGTGGGAGGAGGGTAAATGTAGTTTGCAGAGGTGGTTAATAATAATTGCCATATCAGAATGTATTGAAGTGAGGAGCACAGGATGTAAATACACTGAAACTGCTCATGCTCTAGAATCTTCTATAAAGAAGAAAGTGTAATTTGTCTCAGCATTACAAATGCTCATTACAAAATATTTGTATCAGAACAAATCCATGTCTTGGTGGACACTTTACCTTATTATAATATCTTTTCTCCCCTCCCCCCCCGCCCCTTTTTTTAAACAAGATTTTAATAGTATCTCTAAAAATGCATTAAAAAAAGTAATTATTCAAACCATTCAATTTTGGGAACCTTTCTCAAGATAATTGAATCATTCACTACAAAATACTTCATCTAACTCTGCCACTACATAAATCTCCAAATATTTCAATCCCTTTAGGGTCCAGTGCAATTGGAAATTACTTATTGTACTGTAGCAGAATACGTAATTGAATGGCAAGTCATCACTTTGTGGGTTGCTTTTTGGGTGGTTTTCTTTTTGGCTATTTGACTTTTCATATGACTATATTCATAAATGAAATGGAACTGAGAAAGACTTAATATTGTAAGCCATGTCATACTTCCTAGATATGCAACCAATCATTTTTTTTAGTCTTGAATGTATTGGAAACTTTTTCTCTGCTTAAAGATAATCAACTTGGTTCTAAATAAGGGAGTGTCTGTGGTTCACA
Organism: Tringa tobata; assembly: GCA_033628505.1. NCBI lineage: Eukaryota > Metazoa > Chordata > Aves > Charadriiformes > Scolopacidae > Tringa > Tringa tobata. The sequence continues at coordinate 7,040,534 of JAHREE010000128.1, read as the reverse complement.
GGGCTGCTCAAAGGCACTATGATACTTGCTCACTTGGGAATATATAAATCTGCACTTGTGTCTAAGTTTGAAGACTAATCTTCCTTTCAGTTTTTCATGCTGTGTCATTGAGATATCACATAATAAGGGCCTCGCTGGGCTAAAGAAAAGGGGATGGCTTCTATAACCTTGGTCCCCTTTGTGTGTAAGTCAAGTCCCAATTTGTCCCAGTGAATTGCATATAATTTCAAGTTCACAGAGGACTATATTTTATTTGTATTTCCCCATCTTCCCTTCCCTTCTTTGGTCCACTGTATTTTGTTCTAATGTATTTCTACATGAAGTGAAATTGAATTATTTTAATGGAATTTGACTCTGGCTATATCAACAAACTTTATGGATACTGCAACTAAGAAACTTGCACCAAAGGAAAGAGGCTCCTCAGGCTTGATTGAATACACTCATAGGGATTAAAGATTGGATGGCTAGGGCATCAAGCAGAGAGACACATGCATGTTTGGTAAACTGTCCTTTATAAAATGATATCAAAAGTACTTAAGTATTTGTCATGGAGGGACTACTAACTCTGGATTATATGACAGACTTTTATAACTTGTTTTCAAAAAAATGCCAGCTCGCTTATACAGAGCTGAAAATACAGAAATATTGGTAATAAATGGCCCATAAGAGGTAAAACTGAATTTGAAGGGAGAGAAGTTTCCGAAATTCCCTTTCTACATTTTGCTCAAAAGTATACCAGACTAAAAATAAGTCTAATTGTTAATTAACCTATTACCATGTCTCTCATTCCTATATGGGAATTACTGGAAATGTAGGAAGTCTGCCCCACTATCTAGAGGCTACAGGGAAAGCACGCTTGCCATAAAGAGGAAGATCTCTTAAGAGGCAGTAGTGATACTGCCCAAAACCAAGACTAATTTGAAATAAGTACTGCTACGAATTCTTAGAGTAGCTATATCAAATGTTGAAAGATCACTGATGGGATAAATTCCCTAGGAAGAGGTATAAAGATCCAGACAAAAGCAATACATGCTAGTGGGATTTCTGCTTAAGGATCAAATCAACTTAAGGGAGCCCAATGGTAAAACTACACAAGTCCATAAAGTGCTTTTATGCAGAAATTCAAGAGACACTTATCATTGCTTTCCTTAGAGATCTGGTGACCATGGGCTGCAAAGAAATGCAAGGGAGAGGCAGTAATATAAACAGAAACCATAAAATATTATTGCATGCTTGAGTTGGTTTCATTCTTTTGTACACCTCCCTGTAAGTTCTTGCAGGAGCAAGGTTAGAGTCAGTCAGACACCTAGAAGTGACTCCTGTAAAATAATAATGGATACTCAGGACTATATATTGTTCTTTCTCTCTCTGATCCATTTCTCTTTAAGCTGTATGCGCTAGGCTGCTGAATAATCTCCTGCGATCTGTCGAGAGATTTGTGTTTTAGATGTTTTTAGGTTCCAGTCTCTGTTGTTCAAGCCTGCTTTTCCAAGCTACGAGAACAAAATGGGTAGTATTTTCTGTAATATTTAATTCAGAACAAGACCAAAAGGCATGATAAACTTAAAATCCTTATTATATGAAGGATTATAAAATCTATAGAATGTGAAGGTAAGCCTACAAATCTGTATAAAAATCTTTGCTTCTAAATATAAGGTATGAGGAATGATGGAGGATGTAATATTTGTACATCTGTCTGTCTCATAGTAGACTATAAGACCATGACATTTGTTCTTGGTTTTACTAGAGTCTGGCTGTGTGACCTTGTGCAAGGAACTTCATGATTCTGTGTCTCAGCTTCCCCATCTGTCAAACGACGCTTATAAAACACTTTGAGATGCTGTGGGGAGTACTGCCACAGGAATTAATAATTCTCAATTCAGAGAAAGTAAGAGGCTTATAAACTTTGAAAGTAAATGATATGCTGGAATAATGTACATGTGTGTGTGACAACAGTCCTACACACTAGGAAAGATAATATGTAGATCATATCATAATACTTAGATATAAGAGAACAGAGGTCTATTTGATAAATTCAACTACACATTTTCAGAGTATATGAAAATTTAGGTCTCTAAAGCTGTGCTCACTGGAAGATATTTTTTTTTTTTTTTTTGCTAAAATATTTAAATTTCTGATGGTATTTTCCAGACAGTTGATTATGCACTTTTGCTTATAACTTTCTCCTTTTACTATTTTTTTAATTATTATTTAAATTAAATACCATATGATATGGTTTGAAACTTAAGGAGCTCTTTTTTTGTCTATTATGAGATGGCTGTTTGACTACAGAAAAAATGTGAAAAGATTAACCTAGTGTATATTTTCTCAAGTTATCATTTTCTGATATTTTTGTGAGAGTGGAAAAGTTAAACTAGGAACAGAATCCTCTTTATGTCATAATGTTGTTCAAGTGCTTGACCATTCCTTTTTTCTTAGCTCAGGCTGAGTTGGAAACATTAAATACTTGATTTATATAGATGATTATAGGACAGATTTTTGCCATCCTTACACCATGAAACACCTTCCAGGCAAAAGACATATCGAATTCCATCAAGTTACTTGAGGACTGTAGAACTGCCATTTTCTCTTTGACTATAAGCTGGAGCAGAAATTTCTCGTGCTTTCTGTTTAGATCCTGAGAAAATATTTCCTGATGCCAGTATTTCTTGATGCGTATTTTTTTTACCATCATTATACTTCTAATATTTCTGCAATTTAGTGTTCAACTTCTTTGACATGTAATTTCTAAGGAAATTCTGGGGACATGGACTTTTATGAACAGGTGAATTCAGTTTCAATATCCTGAAGTTTTTGTTCTTTGTATATATTTATAGTAACAACTGCATAGGTTGGTAATGATTTAAGTGTTCCATACTTACAATCCCAATTTCTAGTTCTAATAAACACATTAAAACTTACTTTAAAATAATGTATCATGAGTTTACATTTCCATCAAGAATATTTTATTTAACATTATCAGTAATTCCTTGTTGAAATAATTGCTGCAAATAGTTTGCTTCTGGACTTGTGCATTCTGTTAGGTTTTAACAAAAAAATTTTTTTTAACTTCACTGAAAATTGCTGATATCTAAATTACCATAAAGTTTGTGAATTGCCTTCTGTTTCTTAATTAAAGGTTTTGTAAGTAACCTATTTGTGAATCTGGAAAATAAGATGATAACTGGCTATGCTTTGCTGAGATATTTCCATTCATTACCAAAATAGTAACAAGAGAAGTCTTTTTTGAACAACATTTATAGATTAGATTAGTCATGCATGCTGTCAGATAAAAGGTAGTCTTTCATAAATTCTATCTGGTTCAAATAAAACATTTTTACTTCTTTAAAAACAGTCATATTCATATTTATGGTGTTTTGTTTCTGCTAATTTGCTGCAGTTATAATAGCTCAAACAGCCTTAATGATTACTAGCTTTCTGAGGTATTTTAGAAGTTAATTTTTATTCCTTGTAAGAGAAAAATAATTACTGTATACATGTGCTGGTTTTGGCTGCAATAAGGTTAATTTTCTTCACACTAGCTGGTCTGGGGCTGTTTTAGATTTGTGCTGGAAACAGCATTGATATCAGGGGGATGCTTTTGTTCCTGCTGAGCAGCGCTTGCCCAGAGTCAAGGCCTTTTCTGCTCCTCACCCCACCCCACCAGCGAGTAGGCTGGGGGTGCACAAGAAGCTGGGAGGGGACACAGCTGGGACAGCTGACCCCAACTGACCAAAGGGATATTCCATGCCATGTCATGTGACAGTCAGAATATAAAGCTGGGGGAAAAAGAAAGAAGGGGGAAGTCTGGACTTACGGCGTTTTGTCTTCCAGTAACCATTACGCATGATGGAGCCCTGCTCCCCTGGGAATGGCTGAGCACCTGTTACTGGGAAGCAGTGAATGAATTCCTTGCTTTGCTTGCGTGTGCAGCTTTTGCTTTACCTGTTAAACCGTCTTTATCTCAAGCCATGAGTTTTCTCACTTTTACCCTTCTGATTCTCTCCCCCATTCCACTAGGAGAGGGATTGAACAAGTGCCTGTGTGGGGCTTAGTTGCCAGCTGTGGTTAAGGCATGACAATACATGAGCATAAAATTATTCACAGCTGTTAGAAGTAGAGAAATATGAACATGACATAAATAATTATATTATGTTATATATATAAAATAAATAACTGTGGACTTGTAGTGTTTCCCAGTCCTCAGAGGATAAGGTCACAAGCTCAAAAACAAATGGTATTGGGATTTTCAAATTGGTCCCAAGCAGCATCCTTGTATCCTAGTTAGGATGTTACAGTCTGGGTGGGTGAACAATCAGATGAGATAAGTAAAAAAAAAATGTTTGGATGATCAAACCGAGAGGAGTTTGATCAGTATGCTACCTGGATGCCAGTAAGACATGCAACAGAGGGGTCTATTCTGGGACCCATCCTGTCTAACGTTTTTATCAGTGACGTGGATGAGGTGATGGAGAGCTTGCTCATCAGGTTTGCAGGTGACACCAAACTGTGGGTTTGATCAACTCCAGAGAAGGGCTGCTCTTCAGACCTAGGCAGGTTGAAGGAATGGGCTGATGGGAACCATATGAAACTCAGCAAGGATAAATGCAAAGTCCAGTCCTGCACCAAAGAGGAAGACCCCCTGCCCACAGGCTGGACACTAAGGGGCTCTGTGAAAAGGCCAGGGTGTCCTGGTGGGCAGCAAGTGGGACATGGGTGAGGAATGTACCATGGTAGTGAAGTTTGCCAGCAGTATCTTGGGCTGTATGAACAGGAGCATGACCAGTAGAGCAAGGAAAGGGGTTATTCCCCTCTAATTAGCACACTTTAGATGGCATCTGGATATTGTGTGAAATTTTGGGCTCTCCATTACAAAAGAGATAAATAAACCAGAGTGAGTGGAAGGCCATCAAGATGGTTTGGGCCAGAGCATTTGCCTTACTTTCAAACACTGCTACCCCGAACTTTCCCCTCCCCTCCAGCCCCACTGCTCAGATTCAATTTTATGTTAATCCTGGAGGTACAGCTCCACATAGTGACATCTTTGTTTTTCAGGGTGGCTTTGGAAGCAGTGTTTTGATCTGGAAAAAAAATTGGTGATTGGAAATCACATATTTAGATACCAATTTAGATTTGGATTTTCCAAGAATGTTGTTGAATGTGCTTCAGGTGAATGGAGAGTGGGTACAGCATGTTATGTGGACTTTGGTTGTATATTTTCCTATGAATACACTAAGAGATTATATATTTTTTGTAATTTGTTATGGAAATCATGAAATGAAATGACTCAGTTTTGTCAGTACAGATAGTTAACATAAATAAAAAGAATCCCCTAAATAAATAAGCCTGGGTACTTTGGATCTGATACAGATTCAGCTAATTCAGGATCTTGTTGGCTATTACTAGATACCTGGAAAGCAAGTTGGGAGGAAAACTGTTTCTCTGGACTGCAACCATCTCTTGAAGTTTTTGAGTTGAGCTAGGAGTGCTCCTGCATTTCTTGCAGTCTCCATGCCCAGCGGCTGTGCTTTTCCAGGCACAACAGAGTCACCTTATGGCACTAATAGAGTGTTGGCCATTTTCCATGTCTTTGTGGCGTCCAGCAATGCGTCCACAGAAGTCTGGAAAGCAACTCTTCTCCTTGTCACAAGGAGCAGGGCATATTTGATGAAATGGAAGAATAAAAAATAGATTTAAAAAGTGAAAGTGTTAGGCTTTGTGCTTTAATGGCTATAAAATGCTTAAAGTATACACTAACATATTTCTATTTCCCTAAAGAATCATGCTATGAAGTATGTTATTTCCCAACAGCAACCAAAAAGTGAAAGAAAATTTCCTTTGCATCCTCAAATCATCTCCTTGGATGCTTTCACACATTTCTGTAGCCTTTCCTACATCTTAATTGGATACATCAATGCCCTATAAAATGCAAATAGAAGCTTTTTTGCTCGGTCTGTCAGTCTGAAAACTCAAAAGTTCAATAAGCAGTTTAAGTACCCTGTGAAATATCCCATAATTTAAGAAAACCCTTATGCTTCCTAAATTAATTTCCACCTCCATTTCTCAATATATTAGTGGAAAATTATTAACTTGTGGACTTTCTGATTGCTGTACTGATCAAAAAGGGAGGAGTATTTTTTTAAGTCTCTTTGAAGAATAATGAAAGCAAATGAAAGATGAAGCAATTGAGTAACATCAAAAAGAATTATAATTTGATGCTGACCTTTCTCTTTGCTACTGGTCAATTTCCTGTTCAGGATTGCGTGTTCTTAACGTACTTTGGATGCATGAAGCCAAATTACAGCCATGAATCTAGATGCACAATGAGAGTGAGCAAGTTCAAAACCAAATTTCTTGAAAATTTTAAAGTTAGTGTTTTCCTGATGAGCAAAACCAGAGTCAGAATTAGTTTCATGATGCCTCTAATTGTTAGCCTTGAATTGAATTTCTTGAATTTACTATGTTGCTGTAACATGAAATACCATCATGAGTTTGTGTTTTATATTATAGTATGATTATATGCAGTGTATAGTTTCTAGTAATTTCAGGTGTGCGTATTTACAGCAGAAAATTATTTTACAGGATGGTTTAATGAAAGGATAATCTTTTCCAGAGAGCTCATCTATGGTAGATTGGTAGATGTTTCAGTTTGAATCTGCAAAGACAGGAGACCGTGATTATCTCTGCCATGGTGCAGTTGTTGGCTAAAAGATTTTTCTGACGTTAGGGTACAATGAATTGTCAAAGCAAGCCCAAACACAGTCCAGTAACTGTGTTGCACTAGCTGGTAAGCAGTACTATTAAACAAACAACTACTTTTTTTGTTGTTGTTGTTGTTGCTCTACTGCTCATGTTGTTCAGAAATGTAATGGGATACAAATGCAGAGTTGCTTGGCAACAATGAGTAAAATCCTGTGTTTCCTTTTAATGTTGTTATTTCTTTTCATCATGGATCTCTTATGAAGTTTACGTATGAAAAATAATATTGGATATTTTTAAAATCAACAAGGGCAAAGACATCCATAACTGTTAAGACCAGAGTTATCCCTGACACAGATGTATCAAATGCCTACAGAATTAATTCTTTCTGAATTCAATTTTTTTTTTTTTGTGGTTTCATTTGTGGTGGTTTTGTGTGGTTTTTTTTTTAACAAAATAGTAGGCAATTTACTCTCTTGCTTCTCCTAGTTTTCTTGGGAAATAACGGCATGTAAAACTGCTTTCATCTACTGCATTCTGTAATGACCTTGTGGTACTGATATGCTAATGTATTCAAATGAGACATTATGTTTCAAAACCTACTAGCAGAGATTAAAAAATGGCAATATACTAAAAATAGAAATACTTTTGGAATGGGGGATATAAATTTAACTATGTTCACTTATCTAGCAGTCAGGTTCTGAAAAGCAATGTTTTGTCAAAGGCCAGCAGCACTATGGGAAGGTTGGTGGCACAAAGGTTTCAGCAATAGCCGCACTGTTTTCTTCACTAGAGGAGTGTTGGATAAGCTTTGTTCTTACAGAGTAAAACGTGAGCAGCCTGAGTCAGGTTCAACAACCAGCCATGCAGTCGTCATCAACGGCATAGGTGGGCAGAGCCATAGAGGTACATTTTTGGCTCCAAAAGCAAAACTGTCCAAATTTCTCTGTCTGCATCATGCTCTCTATGCATTACAGGCTCCTTTCAGCTATTTTTCTGCCATATGTATCTGCCACAACAAACCTACAACCTCTCTGAGTAGCAGCACAGGGTGTGGAAATGCTTGCCTGCATTTTGTGTTCCCATAGGCAAGTTTTGTGGCAGTTGCTGTTTTTCCTGAGTGGCTCAGCATGCAAATCTTCACAAAAAGTAGTATTGAATTGATCTCAGAATAAATACTTTATAGTCCCAGAACTGACTGAATATCTTAACGTCAGTTTGTTTTATTATGGTCAATTTCTTTGGGGGCTGAAGGCCAGATAAGGATCAAGATAAGGTTATCACCAGTAGGTAACAGGAAGAATGTTGTGATCCTGTAATATTTTGTAATTGTGAAATATTTCCTGATTTACCCATTGGAAGGAAAGATCACAGGAGTGCTGGTTAGGAGTGCGGAGAAAAAAAGATGGAAACATAGCAACTTCTGTCTTTTCTGTGACTGATCTTAGACACAAGATCAGGCAGTTCTTGCAGCAGTTATTATAGGTTAACCAGTGGAATTAAACTTGCAATTTGCTAATATACTGCTCTGCAAGAAAATACCACTAATGGCTGAATGTAAGTAGTAGTAGGTCATCACCAGTGCGTGAAAGCAAAACGTGCTAGCATTTAAATATAATTTGCCTTTTCAAATTACATCAGTATGTCTAAATCATCCCGTTCATGAGACAGTGTAGAGGTCAAAGACTTTTATTGAATGCACAGATCTGAATTTTTCTTTATTTGCCCTCTAGATTACTACAGAACTTGAGGTCCTTGACTGTTCTTCATACAAGGCCTTTACAATTTAAACTCTGTATGTAAAATAAAAAAACTATACTTTTAGATAGCTGTAGTGGATAAACATAGATGGAAAATTGATGAACAGTAATTTGGAGCAGCTTGTTTACATGTTCCCTTCAGACTTTGGATTTAATGCAACTTAACACTACCAATTATCTTTGCTCATTCTTTAGGTATTTCAATTTATTAGGGATAAACCAAATAAAACTACCTTTCACCATCACTGAATTTTTGGGATTATCTACATAAATTAGTTAAAAACATTCCTTAATTTCTTTATAAATAGTAATTAGCTACTGCCTCAGCTTCCGTCAAAATAGTATCTTATAGTAGAAATAGGTTTTATAATTGTACAAAGTATCTTAATCTTTAATCTCCTGAAGAAAACTTTAATGTAGAGGAGATAAGTGTGTATTCCTTTAAAAAGCAGCACCTTTCTCCCAGTGTCAACATGCTTTTCATCACCTACCAGAAAGCGACTGGATCAGTCATATTGATATGCCTAGAACTAAAACATTTGGGTATAGTTAAGCAGCATGATTATTTGGATCTGGATTTTATCAGATTTTTTTTTTTCTAGTTCCTGTTGCATAAACACCAGATGACTCAATACAGAGGGAACCGAAGTAGTTGAAACATTATGAACTTTTTAATTGTCTCTTTGTTTTGACAAGAAAATAAGAAAAAGTGTTCATTAAGGTTTCCTGCCTGTTTAAATCTGTGTTGCCTGAGTACTTTCTAAGTGACAAACAGCAGTCAAATTTTTCAATGTGTGTAATAAGAAACTATGATTAATACTCAGATGGAATTATTGTGGCTTTTCTGGGCTCTACCTTCAGTAATTTGAGAATAAATTTACTTAGTATTCAGAACATTATTGTGTATAAACCCAGTTCTCATATCCTCTTGAAGTTAGAATTATGCCATGTAGTTTTCCTATCAGAGAGGTTCAGGCTGGGCAATTTTATATAAGAATTAATATTCTTATCAGGTATATTTGAATACTGATAAATAATTAAGTTGCCCATGCAGGATTGCTTTCATACATTCACTAATTAATAACACTGCACTGAATTTCAGTTTTGTCCCTTGTTTGATATAACTGGAGACACTGAAGAGTCTTCTGTGGCTGTTATTAAATGATAATATCCTTCTTAAACATCAAGCTCAACATAACGGTGTTTTGTACCACATCATTTGTTTCTGTGTCGGTTTGTCAGTAAACAAAAAATAGTGCTCTCCCCAGTTCTGCCTCCCCCAGTGTTTACCCACCTGTTGTTTTCTTCTGTAGGCAGAAATTCTGTGTCCTCTTAGGTTTCGTGTTACTGTATGAAGTAGGTTAAACTCTTCTGTCTTCCTCTGCTATGATAGCTCCTGCAATTCCCTGCTAGGATCAGTGGAGGAATATGTGAGTGTTTGGCACTGTTTTCTTCTACCTGTCTGAATTCATGTCTCTTGAACATATCTTATAGTTTATGCAATATTGCTGATATGCAGATGCTGTAGACTTTCTCTGCTTCTTAATGTCTTCCCCTTTCAAACTTGTATTGTTTAGACTCTTTTTACAGCTAGCATGTGTGAGCTTTTCCTCCCTCATCATCCTCAAATGATGAACTTCCCACTTAATAGCAGAAATTGGTCCTTGCCCTTCATATCATTATCTTAATCCCATTTCTGTTTTGTCTCTTCTGAAGGACAATCAAGCTTTCTTTGTAAAATCCTAATCCACCATTGTTCTTAAAATGCCACGTAATTTCATGTCAGCAATGACTGTCATTAATGCATTCCTACTTTGTGTTAGTTAATGTAAATGTGGAATAATATCAATCTTCTTTTCAGTCTTTTTAGAACTGATAACCTCCCTGCAGTCTGATAGTTTGTCTTTTAGCAGTACCCATTCTCATCTTTTCTTTTAACAACACTTTATCCACAGTTCTTTAAAGCTACTCCTCCTCCAGCATAACTAATAACTGTGTTCAGTCATATAAAAATCATTACTAAAATTCAGATTCATAAAATCTGTCTCATAATCAGTTAGCTATTCAAAGAAAGAGGGGGGTGTTAATCTAATATTATGTCTAATTTTTATAACTTACACAGCATTTGCTGCATCTTTCTTTTACGCCCCCTTTGATTTTGGGGTGGGGGTGATGTTTGTTGCAATCTGTAGCTGGAAGAAGCTAAGGCCAACCTTACTGAAATAGATAGACTTAAACAAGCTTTAAATTAAATTCTGTACAGATAATCATGACTGTGGCATCAGAAATTAGCTTCCTAATTTTTTTACCTACAGGCTGTGGAGAGTTTTGCAGCTTTGGTTTTAAACACCTGCATTTTTTAAATCAAGAACTAAGGCAAGTTAGAGATCATTCAGCTATGTTTACACAATACTTAGGCATTTCTCTGACATGCAGTGGAGACTTATCGTAAAGAAGATTTATTAGCAGGATGGGAAACTCTAAAATAATGTTGGAGTTGAGATCGTAGTGTGTGTCTATTCAGTACTGGTACTTGCTACTTTAAATTAATTTGCTTTAGCAGAGGTAGCACATAGGTGGTAGCATCTAAGTATATCCTGTCCCCCCTGGGGTCTGCACTGCACTGGCAGAAATGTTTGCCTGTCACCCAGAACCACACTGGAGTAGAAACTGCTGTGGCTGTTAAGCATACGCACTGGGGACACTTGTCTTCTGTACTCTTTAAACTCAAATCCCTCTGTTCCATCCAAAACAAAGTCTGGTAGCTTTTTTTTTTCCCCACAGTGTCAGATGTGAGTAGCAAAGGAGGAACTTTTATAAATTTCATGGCTAGATCTTGTACAGAGAGAGTTAAAGCTGCATATGGCAAAATATCAAATTTGAATTATCTAATATGTGAGCACTTGACAGGCAAGGGAGCACCAGGAAGTCACATCTGCAGGTTAAAAAAAGAAAAAAAAAGGGCAAAAAATCCCCAGACAGACCGCTGGGAGGAAATATGGCCAAACAGTATTAGTTCAGTTGCTCTCTTATAAACACCTCACTGCTTGAATTGATTCTGATAATAGAAGCAGTGAAGACACTTTCATCACCTAAGGTACCTGGGTAAACAGCCTGGGTAAGCAGAGGTAAGCCACCTTCATTTCAAGATTGGGCCTTAAATCAGCTCTTGGTTATGGAATAGCCAGGTAAAGTTTATAAGTATAATTACTTAGCTGAAATTATGTCAGACAGCTATAGTAGCATGACTAATAAACACAGAATTCCTGAGAAAGAAGAATCCTCTTTTTATGGGAAGGGGAGCAGTTACCCTTCTTGAGGTTACAATTACAAAGTTGATTTTTTGTCATCTTTTAAAGAGGAATTTTACTGCCTTAAATTCCTTTGACATCTATCGAAAAGGACCTTTCATAAATTAGTTTAGAGAGCAGAGGCCCTGCTGATCAAGGAGTAATAATTTTGCTATAATCCACCTGGAAGTCCAGGGTGATGCACCTTTTAATCCATTTTTCCTCTTACGATTTATTAATGGAAAAAATATATTAAAATTTTACTACAGGAAACTGCCATATTTTTTAGCTCTTTCAGCTATTTTCTTCCATAGTGACGTGAGGAATGAGACTCTTAATCTTTCCAGGAGTCTACGTATTAAGTGGGTGACTACGGTATTACACATTGTAATGTATTGTGCAACACTATAACATTCAGCTACCCTCAGTCAGACAGGAGGTCACTTTCCTCATGTTAGTACCTTGTTTTGGCAGAGTTAGAGCTAGAATTAGAATTTAAACCTGCCTTTTCACCTTCTCCAGTTCTCAGGCAAGAAAACATTGTTAAAACTGTACAAACCTTACTAACAAGAAGAATCCTCATTCTCTTCAGCTGTCCCAGCAACCCTACTACAAGCACAACAAACAAGTAGTGATGAGGTGAGAGCATACGAGGACACTTGTAAATACCACCCAAGCAGTAGCAGCCAAATTTGTCTTTTGGGTTTTTTTGTGCACCTTTCTAATACTGATGTTCTATAGAATTGAAGAAAATGCTTATTTTTCTGCCAGTATCCCTAAAAGTGAAATCTCTGGAAGAGATATGTTACCACCAATAGATTACACTCCTTTGAAAATGAAATAATTTATGTGTGTGGCAAATACTGGATTAGAAATGCCATTGTAAATGTTGTGGGGGAAGGGAGGTAAAGGGCTGTAACCTTTCTGTTAGCACCTCCCAATGTTGTGCATATATATGCAGTGATGTGATATATTGGTGACTGATCTCCAGTATTTATGTTGCAGATTAATATCTCCTTGAAAATAGAATTATTTAGTGTTAAGAATTTAATTGAAAAAAAATGTTCTGATCAGAGAGGATGAACATATTGCAATTTTTAGGTTTTTCAACTTAAGTGAAAGGAAGTGAGTAAACCCAAATTTTGAGTAGCATAAATTTGTATTAAATATTTTCTCAGTTTAGATGGGGTGGTTTTCTGCATTGGGTTTTAATAATTATCATAATACAGAGCATTTGTGCATGAATGATGACAGCAGCCATTTTTGTATGCAGGTAGAATTGCAGTCTGTACAAATAAGTTTGCTTGTGGAGTTTGTATGAACATCTTCTACTACACAAAGAGCAATGGCATGCATGCAGTTCACGAAGTGAGCTCCAAATCCCCTGTGAGTTTCCCTAAGAGAATAGGCCTGTTAATTCAAGCAGTTTGACTACATGCCAGGAACTTTGGAGTGAAATCCTGCCCCTGAAAATCCAGTGGGAATCTTGCTATTAACTTCAATAGATTCAGGATCAGGCAGTATATCCCTGCGTGACTTCGGTGCCACATTTGCTCCTATAGGCAGTACTGTTGTGAAAATAGGGATGTTTATTTCATCCATTCTCTCAAAATAGATGAGAACTAGGGTTAAATAAATACTAGAAGTAAGCATGACAGCTTTGCTTAACAAAGTGTAATGTTAAAAGTAAGTAAAAATTATGGTTGAATCTGGTCTAGTGATGAGAGTGCAAGAGGAAAGTAACCATTTTTTTTCTGTCTATTATATTCTAATTTTTATGGATTTATTATTAAAATCTTTTGTACAGCCATCTGTATTGCAAAGGTCTCAGCAGTATTTGGTTTTCTACTTTTTGTAATAAATAAATAAGTAAAAATAATTCTCATTATCTGTTCCAGTCCCTCTGTAACATGCAGAGGGACTAAGAAGTTCCATATTTTCATATGTTTGCTCTGCAAAGCTTTATTTGAATGCGACTAATTAAATAATGTCTGCTACATTTCCTCTGCACTGTCTCTGGCATATTGAAAGTTGCATAGCGTGCCAAGGAAACACTTTTTTTACACAGTATAATTATATACAAGTATCGTTGACACTGTCAAGCCTGTAAAATATTTACTCAGTTTGTAAAGCATTGAGTGTTAAAAATATGAAATACATCTTTGAAAAAAATGAAAAAAATCTTTAATCTGACACAAACATTTTTGAAAAGAATTTAAAATACATTTGTTGGGAAAAGGGGAGTAGAAAGGAATTTCTTTCAAACACTGTATACTACGTAGCAGTTTGGCTTATTTTTTATTGATTAAGTGGACTTCAGTAAGAATGCATTTTTGAGTAACATGAATAGGATTTGCGTTTTAAACAATTTAGAGGTGATTTTTGCATAGTCAGGCAGAATACATGTTTTACTCTTTTTAGACATGGGATTGTTTATCTCTTCTCCCTCAAGTCTATACTTGTTTACAGTTTACATAAAACTTCATAGACATATTGCTTACTGAATCAAAGTTGAAATCATGGTCTAATATTCCAGGAATTTTCTCTGCTAAGCACTTTTCAAACTGTGGCTTTGCCATATGCTGGATCAATTTTGCACACTCAAAGAGTATACAAAAGGCAGTTGTAAAGAAATCTTTACCAATTCCTGTACGATGTTACACCTTGACTCTTTCCAGACTTTATTTCCTTATGTGTACCTTGAGAAAGCACTAAAAAAGAATTCTGGGTCATATGCAGAAATGGCATAATTTTCAAATAATTTTCATAAAAAAGTATTTCAAAGTTTCAAATAAAGACAGGCAACCTTTCTATTTCACTTTGGTTCACTTTGGGTTTTTCTTTACTCTGTTTTACTTGTCGATGTAAATTCACAAGACAGCTGAAATCCATTGCTGGTTCTGTCCATCTATGGGGAGAAGAAGGAATTGACACTGAATTTGTATTCAGTTCAACCAAGGGCAAAGTGAGGAAAAGTACCATGCTGCAGAGCGAGGCAAACTGTGGGCAGGTATAACCCTAGAAATAAATTAGAACAGTTTAGCAGGTTCTCTGTGATTCTCAAATAATGGACCTTTGCACCAGCTCAGAACGTGATGATGTGGCACATGAACTTTTAAGTCCGATGGGATTTTTTTGTACGCAAGTTGGAGAAAGGAGGCAACATAATTACCAGGAGATTTCATTTTTTTCAGAGGGAGTCCACCCAGCTAATCCTGAGAGAATTGGCTGTAGCTATTAAAATTCAGCATTTACAGTGTGAATCTAGCTGAAGTAATTTAATTAGTGCCTATTTGTCAGGGAAACAAGGATAACCTCTGGATCACCATATCAGTTGATATTGATATATGTGTGCTGGCTATCAACGTTAATTTGTAGGAATGTATTTGACTTCCTATCAACCAACTGGCTTTATAAAATTTTCATGAGAACTTTGGTTAAGTAAAATCTGTTCATAAATTGGACAGGAAATAAACTTAATTAAAAAAAAAAAGTTTAAAAATTTTCTCAGAAATTTAAAATACTTTTAGTAGACTTCATTGCTTCCTGGATACTGGAGTCCTTCATATTTACTTATTCCAGGCATACTGTCTTTTTGTTGAGTCTTTGACAGACACTTATTTAGCAAGCACTGCACCTGTTTCTCTTTCATGTATTGCTGCCCAATTCAGGGATCGTCTGCCAAGGCTTTATATAGAATGTAGAAAGGGTTCTAGGTAAGAAGTTCTCTGCTGTGCTTTGATGTCATCTCCCTTGTCACCTGTGCTACAGTGTAGTAAACTAGTGTCTCCCTAGGGGCACTATAATGGAATCCCCTGAGAGGCTCAAGTGAGAAGGCGCTACCTAGCTGACAGGCTGATATTTCACAAAGATAAAAGTTTGTCATTCCTTAAAATGAAAACTTGAATCGGGTGTACTTCAGTTGTCAGCTTTGTGCTTAAGCAGTTGTAAAGCAGAAGTATTTTACAGATTACTGTGTGTCTGTTCAGGTTTCTGAAACTTTTTCCATCGTCTGCCCAAAAGGGAGTTTTCCCATTGTACTTAGCAAGAAATATGAGTATTTTTATGAAGGCAATGATTAGTATCCAGAGGCCCCACAGCATCATTCTAATGTGGAAAGGACTGTAGATGATATTCTGTGCATGTGCAGATGTCCTGCTACCAACAGCATCGTTCACATACCTCTGACTGTATACTCATTACACTTCTGTCTCTATCCAATAAGGTGACTCTTCAGCGGTATCTAAAAGTTTTACGTACTTGTTCTTTGTCCCATTCCCACACTGAAGTACTAGTTGTTGCAGCCTCATCTGCTGTTTCTTGCCACAAGTGGAGCAAAAGACATCACCACAAATAGGGCCCTGGGTTCTCACGCTGCATGTCTGTGCAACAGATAAATAGTTGTATGTTTCATAATAGCAAGAAGGACACATTTCTCCTTTCTTTTGTTACTGCATCATTTGCTTTCCCTTCATTTATTTCAACAGAACAGTCTTTGTATTTTTCAATTATCCCATCTAGGAATATTGAGATGAAAAGTCTAGAAGAAAAAAACAGTACTATGATCCCTAGATTTCCAAAGTAATCTGTGTTTCAGTTCTGCAGCGTTTTCTGAATTTCTGTGGAAGACATATATTAAAAGCAAATTGCGTTCTGTTGTTTTATTAAAATTGAGAAAATAATCTCTTTTAGTAAAATCTTAAATTCAAATGACTCCATGCGTAGAAATAATTTTTTCAATGTTGGTGTTGAATGAAGGGTCACAGTATTGTGCTGGTTTTATTATTCTTTTTATGAGTGTTCCATTTTTAGATTCAAATCAGAGGCTGACTTGCAGAAGAGAGCATACATCAGAAAAGACAGGTAGATCAAGTGTTAGGAGGAGATAAGAGGGGATATGGAACAGTAGATTTCGCACTTCATTTTACTTTGGAACATAATATTTAAGTCCTATGGAATGCCAGAATAGTCTCTCACCTCATTGACTCAAAATGTAGCTCAAGTTATTAAAATTGTGAATCTAATTAGAAAATCAAAACAAGTTGTAGGACTAAGCGGGTATCTGCTATGGTCTTTGACAGTAGAGTTGGCCTGAATTTTTTTCTGGATTTTTATGACTTAAAATGTCCTCATGTTTAGTTGCATGAACTAATTCTCTTAGGAAAAAAGAAAATTCTGAAAAAATAAAGATGTCTCTTGTAGATCATTTCTGAACTGAAATGTTTTAAATGTCTTTTGAGTTTTCCTTCAATTTTTATTTTCAATGTTAAAACAGAAAAGGCCTCTTGTCATTTCCACATCTATCTAAAAGTTCTGTCAAAAAATTTTATTTTTCAATTCTAACTCACATAGTAATTCATAATTGCACTGAAAAAAGGATTTTTAAATGTACAAAGAAATTTTAAAAATTTATGCCTCAGGGAATAAATAGTTTCCTTGATATTACAGAGTAAATAATTCCTGTAGCGGTCATTCCTGTGGTTTGAAAATCAGACTTAATAACTCAGTTCTTTTATTCATTATAATAAATCCTATAAATCCACAGAGCGATGAGGAAAAGTCTATCAAATAAAAAGGCTGAAGTGAATTAATGCAAAAATATCCTTTGTTCTCACAACGCTGGACACAATTCCTCATTAAAAATATTGTTGGGGAAATAGCAACAGAATTCATCTCATCTGCATACCCTGAATAGTTTAATTTTATTCACTGGATTTAGTTGTTGTACCTGCAGACAGAAGTTAATCTGTCGCATGACATATAAACTTTGCAGAGTGGGAAATTCACTTTAAATTGCTTTGCTATTGAATCCAATTTTCATCCTCACTGAGGGAGAAAATATTTTTTGTTATGAATGGATGGTTATATATTTTAACTACTTCACCTTTACCTCTAAGAGTAGCCCTAACAAGGAGCTCCTTACTTTCCACATAGTGCTCATAGCTATTTCTCAGATACCTCTGTCTATCAGGAATTGTTCAGAATTAGTGAGGATGGCTGTCAGTTTGGGGAATAGTGCTTAGGTATGGCAGCGCTTCTCATTTTTATGCATGATTCTGCAATTGGCCATATCTCATCCTAGAACTCAGCAGAGTTCCACAAGGAACAGATTAAGCTGCATTTCTTTGAATACCTGTGTACAATGAGTAGCTGTTTCTCTGATTTCACAGATAGGCTGGAGCACAGGGAGTGATTTGCCGATGCTGAGGAAATTGTATTTGACCAGAATTGGAGCTGAGGAACACCTGGCTCCTTTGCCTCTTTTGAGAACACAGTTCTCCCATTGTGTAGCAAATTGACTTTTAGCACTCTCATACCCATGATAATGATCGAGTAGCCCTGAAGAAAAAAAAAAAACAACCAACACTCGATTCCACAGAAATGTCACGCTCTGTTAGAACCTCTCATGTTTTAAAGGGTTGGAGATACTAGGGGCTGGAGGATAAGCCCCAGTAGGATCTGTCCTTTGCTCAGTTAGTGGGGTTACTGTGGATGTTGTTTTGATTGTGAACAGAATGAAACTCCTAAAGCACAGCAAAGTCATCTGCAAGCATGCGTACTGTTAAATTATCATGGGATGAATAATTATGAAAAAGCCAAGCTTGTACTGGGTGTGGGTAGGATAAAGTTGCTCATCTTTTAAGTTGCGTTTGATTTAGACTAGGGGGTGGACCTACTCCAAATGAAAACCCTGGCCTTTTTTTTTTTATTAAAGGAGGAAAAGAATATATGAATTTTTTATTTGGTTAGTTTAACAGTAAGAGTAATTCCTTGTTGGTGGTGTTTTGTCAATACTTCTAGACCTATGAGAATTTTTCTCTCCCCACTTCCCCATCTCTCATCCAAGCCTCACAAAGACACATGCATACATATGTATAAAACAATGAGTAGTCAAGTAGGATTGTACATACAGTTATGGTATCCGTACTTGTACAGGGCAATCACTAGCATATGGTTTACGGGGTTATTTTTTAGAAAGTTTCAGGGAAAATAGAGCTGGAATCTATTTTACTATGTTACAAATCAGTTTTGGAGATGTGCAGATCTGCCTCAGATGTGCCCTGTTATGTCCAACCCAAGATATTCCTGTGTCTACAACATTTTTAAAGGTTCTGTTCTTGTTGTAGCTAATTACATATTATTGCATTTTAATTTCAAGATATTAAGTTCCTATTCCATCTTTAAAAGAAATGGTGGCAAACAAAGTGGCTGCACATCATAATTTTTTCAATGCTTTTACAATTTCTTAGACTGCAAAGTGGAAAAGGAAGGGGCAGAGGAAGAAGGTTGCATTAGACCAAAGCACTCAGCTAAGCAGTTTTGGCAACAAGAGGCCTGCCAAAGCCAGATGTTCCACCATGTTTGCCTTTGTATAACTGTAGCTTATTATAAAAATAATCAAACAAAATAAAGGGGTGTATGTCAAAGGATCCCAGAGAAAATGAACATGCAGGTTCTAAAACTATTCAGTATATTAACTCATATGCAGGTTATCTAGAGGATTTGTCATCCTTCATACAAAGAAATGTACATCATAGCCAGAACCTCATTGCAGAATATTAAGAAACTCCAGAAGACCATTTCCACCATGAAAACCAGTTTAGATTTTTGAAGGGATTTTTGGCACCAAAGTCTAGTTAGAGTATCCATGTTTAGAATTTCTCGATGTTGTTTTGATAAGATTTGGATATGTAAAATTAAACCTCATTTTTCTGCATTACAGTTTCAGGCTTTCTAGTAGTTTGAAACATAATTGTAGCGCATTTTGATTTGATAGTTGTGGAAACAACCGCTGTACTCCCACACTGTCGTTAGTGGTACTTTCCCCTCCTTCCATTATGATACCCAGAGAATTGAAATTATGTTGTTCTTTTGAGATCCCCTGAGCTGAATCCATTTCATACTGAAATCAGTGGAATTTGGAACAGTTCATTGTGCTCTGATTATATTCAGGGGGGGAATTTTTTCACGTGAGACTTTTTCCTCTGCTAGAGTAGAGCTGCTGCTGTGTATCTTGGGCTGTAACTAGTAACTAATGTTAAAGACATTAATTTGATTTTTTTTATTTATTTTGCTCTCTGTGTGGAAATACATAGTGATCTTACATACCATAACAGACATGAAATGAAACCTAAGTTTCTATTTAAAAGATAAAAGGAAGATCTGAATCTCTTAGTTATTATATCAATCTGTTCTGAATGCATGGGTTAGTTTCTTTTGAGTCAAAGGAATTCTTTGTAAAAGAGACCCATTCAAACCCCAAGAAAATGAGATAGTGGTCAGCATTGAGATAATGTGAGAGAAATGAATAGTACGGTAGAAAATATTTCTAATATGTCTAAACAGCGTTAGTTTATTTGACACATATTTACTGTGCCTGAAACCACAACAAAAAAGTATGCTTTGAACTGTGCTTACAGCTAACCCTGTCTAAAACTACAATTTAATCTAATGACAAAAAATCACCATTCAGCTAAATTTCTTCATCTGGTGCTTCCCAGTGCATGTAAAATATAGCCTTTATCACACGTTTTGCCTCTCCTTCAGAGTTTAATCCTCTTCCATGTATAGATGAGGGGTTTGTGAGGCTCTTCATCTGCACTTTCTATCAGAATAACTACTTTCTAAGAATGATTGAAGACCAATATGTTAGACATGATTTTGGACAGTCTATTTAATTCTAACTGCTTAAAACGGGGAGTCTCAGCAAGATGGAAGTTCTCTAGAAACAATATTATTATAATATTATAATTTCAGTAATAGAAGTAACATTTCACTGCACCCACGTTTCCTGCATTGTGCAAACCTCCAAAGAGTAACAAGGACAGTTTGTTTGTTGTTTTGATATGTATTTGCCAGTCCTGAAATCTTTGTACAATGTAATGTATAATATTGAGTGATGTATAATATTCTAGCATTTCATAGCTCTGTGTGGAGAACAGGAAGAATACATAGAATATAGAAGACAGATTCCATGGAATTTTGACAGTTAAAATATAAATTTCTTGGGCATTCAGCTTAGTTCACAAGAGAGGAAGGATTTCCAAGATTGCACAGATTTCAAACTCAGGTGGAATTTATATGCCTAACTTCCTTTTAACAGATCTGTGCATTTTACCTAGGTGTTAAAGAGTTTGTTTAAAGTTTTTTGTTAAAATATGTAAATCATCTGTGTCTGTGTCATGAAAAATATTGATCCACTAGAAGTTGCTCTCGAGTTGTTTTTTTTTTAATTACTGCAACTGTGCATAAAACAGAAAGAATATAGAGAGGAGGGTGACAATATTGAGGGGTGTGAGGTTAAATGGAAAGGATATAGTGTTACGTTACTTTTGTATTTCAAGGTGGAATAGTATGTAGTTGGCAATCCGCAGAAACGTACTATGCCTTTCTTTGATTCCTTTCTGGTATAAAAATCTTCAGCACTAGATTTTAACATCACCTTTAGACTTATGCAAGCCAAACTGCGTCATTTGTTCCATTTGAATATTATGAAGGTTCTCATTACTGAATATTATTTTGTTTGTGTCTTTGTGTTGTTGCATTCTCTCCAAATCGACATTTTTGAAACCAGATTTAGCTTTTAAATGAGGAGGAGGAGGAGGACATTCAAGGGTTGTATAGGGTTTGAGTTAAGCTTTATTTATCTTGTTATCCCTGAGGCTTCATGCTTAGTTAAAGGTCTTGGAGTGGTTTAATGGGATTCATTTCCCTTTCTTCTCCTTGCCCCCCCCATTCATTCAAGTGTTTATTTTTCTCCATCTGTGAGGAGAACTTCTTTTAAAATGTCTGTTCCTGCAGTTTGTAGTATAGCATGAGAAAAGAACAGCCTTAAGACAAAAATCTCAACTTTTTAAAGTTCGGTGGTTTGGGTTTTTTAACAGGGTAAACTATTGTTCTGTTTTACAGCTTTTAAAATTTCATTTGTTAGTGCATAATGAAGCAGTGTAACGTACTAAATTAATTTATACTGTTGGATTTTGTTCATGTTCTACTGTGATGTGACCATGCATTATGCATTTGGATTTTATTCTGCCTGTGGTTATTATTGTTTGCATGTGATAATATGAAAGGATTAGTACATTTTCTTTCTTGAGTCTCAATTTGCCTGCATTGTAGACATGAAAAAGATGGTGGTGTAAGTGCATTTCTTCTGAGATTACTTAATGCAGTAACAACAACATGGATAGCATGAACAAATAAACACTGATTTAGCTTATAACTTCTGGGAGATTTACAATTAGATGGTACGGTGTTTACAGCCATTTCTCGGATTCTCGAGAATTATTTTATTTTTTCATACAGAAAAGGTTGTTTATACCTATCTTTTTCTCTTTTGTAAACTCTACACTTGCTGTTGCACTGTGGCTATGTAGAACTTTGTGGAAATGAAATTCCATCACTCAGATCCCCAAAATACTAATAACATAGACCAAATTTTGATCACATAGTAATATTGTTCCTCAATACCTGCTTAAGGACCGTAATATATATATCCACAGTAACTAATTCATTTCAGTAAGTAAAGATAAAACTTCATTACTTCATCATTAAATCTATAATAAATCAATTAGAATTTTATTTTAATGATTACAGGAGTGCATTCTTTTAGAAATAGTGTGCAAATATTAATACTGTTGTGAGTTTTTGTTTGATTTTTCAGGGTAAAATGCACTAGTGTATCTGCAGCTTTTATTTTAGATGTTAAGGTAACTTCCTGACATCTTTTTTATACTGACAGTCAAATGGACTTCTGTTTTTATCAGATTTTTACTAAGCTTTTTCACTAAAACTCCTATGTCATTATTATTAGAAATGGAGTTTGAATCAAGTTATGGTTAGTGACATTCTTAACATGTACTAGAACTTGTGGGAAGTTGTACTTCAAGAAAACCAGGAACAATACAGAAATTTTTGGTGTATTTATAAAGCCATTCCTAGGAAGACTAGGCTGGCTGTTGTTTGAATAATGGATGACTCAACCCATTTCTCTCTGGGATCTGTATTAGATTATTTGTTGTCATTAACACAACACATAAATTTTTTCTATTTCTTTCAACATTGTGTCTTTCCACATTATTATATTTTTGTCTGGTGCTCAGAAATACACCCATCCATGCACGATCAGGTGTCAGTCATGCTCTGACATATCCAATTTGGTTTGCTCACTCTTTGGGACTTTCTCTCTTAATTTCACATCTGAGTTTGACATTCAGGGTCTCTTCCTGTGCTGATTGCCTAGAGATAATGAATGCTGCTTGTATATGCATGTATTTTCACCTTAATATAAAAAAAAAATTTTGACATTCAAAAAATAACATGTCAGTCATAGACTTCTAAAAATAAATAGATTAATCAAAGATACCTTGCCTTCTCCCTGCTTCATTCAAATAATGTTTATTTGTGAATCTTATTTTCTAAGGAATGTATAATTAGCTGTGTGATGTTATGTCCTTCTAGATTTTGACTACAACTCTTGATATCATTATGGTTTGATAAGGAGCTCAAAAAAAATTCAACTTGAAGAAAAAAATTGGTGGAAGAAAAATTTGTTCATAGTTGTTAATAATTTATCTTTTTGGTAGTGAGTTTGATATTACTGTATGGAACCTCAGATGAAAGAATAATTTTGCCATTGATTTCAGTGGGGCTTTTTTCAATACCTACAGCAGACCCAGGTCGTGGGACCTGCAGTGGCTGTGGCAGTCAGTGAAACAGCTAATGGAAGTAAGGTCACAGGAGGATAGAGGGGGAATATCATGCCTAAGGTGTTACTTAACAAAATGACAGTAGTGGCTGGAAACAGAGATTCACTATCTTCTGTGTCATTGCAAAGACAAAAGCTGGACAAAAGTAATGGAAAAGATACAGGTTCTATTCTGACGTGGTGCAAAGACTAGAGAACACAATGCAATGCTTTCAGGAGTGCTGTCACTTTCAGCATGATGGAGATGCCTTTTCTTGACCATGTCATCTATTGATGTGAAATAGCTGATCATAGGAAGGACAACAACTTTTAAGAATCTGGCCCATAACGAGTCCGTCAATCCCAGCTTATAGTGGGATAGGATAAAATACTCAGTCTGGAAAAATCATGCAGTAGTTTGTGTTGCCTTAAGTAGATGGCTGTATTATCTTTAACTGAGGCACTATTAAAGCACTGGATGGATTTTGGAACTGGCATAGTGCTGTTATCTTCAGTGGCACTAACTCACTTATGCCAGGCAAGAACAAACTCCAAAGGAGGAAAAGATTCAGGCATGTCAAGCATGTGGTTATTTATGAGGCTCAGTATAATTTGGTATGACTTCAATTAAGTGTTGGCTTTAAGGTAAATTATAGAGACTTGCTAAAATCTTTTGATGTGAATTAGAAGCTTTTGTTAAAAGTACACTTAACTGAAAAATTAAAGCTAAACAAAACCAGAGCCTGTAGCAAAGGTGATACTCAGAG
Source organism: Tringa tobata (assembly GCA_033628505.1). NCBI lineage: Eukaryota > Metazoa > Chordata > Aves > Charadriiformes > Scolopacidae > Tringa > Tringa tobata. The sequence continues at coordinate 7,016,332 of JAHREE010000128.1, read as the reverse complement.
GCATAAAGTGGAAAGTATCAAATAGACAGCCAATGCACCAAATTTTGCAAGCAGCAGCCACCATCAGTATCCAAAAGGGAGGTGCAGCAGTTGTGGCTGAGCAGCTGGGAAAACCTGGAAACACTTATATCTGGAAGGAGCTGGGTATAAGAAGGATTTCCCAGGTGTTCTATGAACAACAGCATAATGCTATTAGACTGCACAAAATTACACAGGGTTTTTAGAATTTAGTTCCCAATTAAAAAAAAAAAAAAATTAAAATGCTGACAGTTAAGTAAAGGGGGCAGCTGGAAAAATGCTGAATGCTGGAGCTGCAGGTTCAAGTGATGGCTGAGAAGAGGGCGTTCTTGGTGCTCAGTTCAGAGTGAGATATCTCTGAAGTCTCCTTTCATGAAATTTGTTCCCTTCACTTCCCTAGACTATTGACTCCCAAGTACTGCACTGATCCTGTACATTCAGATGTGGAGGCAGAGTGGGAGAATTTCTCCTGCTACCAAAAGTCAAAGGCTTCCAGCCTCCCCTGTCTTGGGACCTGTCGCCACTACTCATTCAAGAGCAGTTTCCAGCTGTGCCTCCTGCCTTGGTTTCTTGCAAGGTCTAAAACTATGTCACTCTCCCGTTCATCCTTCCAGATGCTACAGTCTGCTTCCTTTCTCCTGTAACTGTTTGCCTGTCAACTCAACTGGAGCGTACTCCCCTCAGGTGTGGCCACTGTCACCCCCCATCCCAAGGCATGAGACACCCCTTCTGCCTTGGCCTTAGGCAACAGCTTCCACCATCCCTCCACAGAACTACCTCAGTCAGGGTCTCCAGTTGTCAGGCCACTTTCTCCAGCTGGAGCTAGGGGACTGAGTCCTGTGTCATGGCACAGGTATTGAGCTAAAGACGTAGCTCAATGTAATTCAATGATGTGGTTCGGTGTGTGTCACCATCTCTTGAGCTAAAGAGGCATAATTAGGTGTAATAGTCAATAGATCAAATTTAAGTGCCCAACATAAAGGATAAAATATAGAATATTCTAAAGCATTTCATGTATGTTATTTCTACGTTATTTTCAATCAAGGCTGCAAATGAGCTGTGTAAGGAGAGTATATCAGTGGAGATTGCTGTGCAGTTGAAGTGTGTGTGAGTACAATTTCATCGGTGCCACTTTCTGTCTGCTGAGCTGTATTTTCCAATAGAGAGAAAGAAAGCTGGTGGAACATACATTGACAATTTCTGCTTGAATTTTCTGGAAGGTAACCATTGTGACTGTTTAGCCAAAATCAGTACGCAAGATTCAAAGCTGGTACAATTCCACACTGTCTTTCCAAGTGTGATTTGCTGTAGTAGTGAGCTGTGCATCAAATTTCTGTCAAAGCGTTTCTAAACGGCCTAAAATACTTCTAGAAATGTAATTGGAATGTTAATTGGAAAAATTTCAGCTCTGTGACATTCTCATAAATCTGAGTATAGCGCAACAACTCTACATTTATACTAGTCTAATGAAAAGCACCACAGCAGAATCTTAAAACATAAATGGTGTCCAACTTCTCTGCAAGCTAAATTTGGATCTGAAGTCTCACTGATTTGAATTAAAAAAGGAAACTAGTTCCCTATTCCTCTGTAATCCACACAATTAAATTCTTCCCCCGAGTATAAACAGGATATAGTGATCTCAAACAGAATTTTCACCCATACAAAAGGCAAAATTCTCTTGTTGCAAGTAGGTAAAATTCCAAGGAAGTCATATATCTCAGGACCACTACTAATTCAAGTTCTATTTCAGTTACTTTAAAAAAAACCCACCCCCTCCCAACTTTTTAACTTTTTAAATTAATTTAAAAAAAGTTTAACATTAAAAAAAAGTTTAACTACTTTTAACTGGAATTACTAGTTTACAACCAACTGGAAATTATAAAATGCTCACAATACCTCAGGACTAACAAGTTTTAGAAAGATTCAAAAGCCGTATGTTTTACTGGCAGTGACTTTGCTTACAGCACAACCCTGGCCATCCATCAGATTAAACTGTAAAACCAATTTACAACATTCACAATAGAGACCCACTCTAACCAAGTGCTGTATCATGATTGCAACTGTAGGAGCATGTTTTTAATAGAGGTGCATTTGATCAGAACGTTTGGTTCCACAACATGCTGCAAACAGGGGATAACAGATTACAGTGCATTCTTTCTTGAAGGATAGGTGCTTTACAAACAAAATCTACTCTAAGCAATGCAAAATGGCATTGTTCAGGGTATAAATTCTATTAATTCAGTAGTACATTGCACACAGATAAGCTGCATTGGGGTTGTATCATTATTTTTTTCTTAAATACAAGAGGAGTTTTATTTTGAAAACTGGAATGAATTTATCTACACTAAATGCTTCAACAGATTTTAAGTAAAAGGAATAATAATTCAATTAATTTAGGAAATCATGGTTTACATGAAATCAAAATGTAAACTGGAGCCAAAAGTGAAAGAGCAAGATTAAATCCTTGTTTAGCAGTATACATTTGAGACAAATTCAGGAAATGCAGTCACAGAACATATAGTTTATTCAAAAAGCTGGTAACAACTGCACCAAACCTAGCAGTGGAAAAATACTGGAAACAAAGAGAGAAAAATGTTCAGGTGTACAAAAGAACTATACAAAGTCAGGAAGCCTGTAAATTTTGCAGTGAAGTAGCCTAAAGAAAAAGTGGAACCAAAAGAAAATGTGTGATTTAACAGAAATTGTAAGAGAATATCTAAGGAGTAAAGGGTTGATTATGATGGCAGCTGAAAATTTGAAACAGATCTTTGTTTGTTTTAGATAGAAGGTGAATATTGAAGAAATGTTGGTGAATTATTTCCCCAGCTGCTCTCGGAGGATATAGCAACTAATGCCAGCAAGAAACAAATTTCCCATGAGAAAGGGTAACATTCAGAGGGCACCGAGCTCATGGCAAAACAAGCAGTTAAGGAATCAGCTGGTAAAGTGCCAAGGTTAAGAGTGGTAGCTATTTGAATTTTGAAGGAAGTGGCCAGATGGACAGGGAAGTGCTTCAGTATCTTTATGAAGAGTATGAAATGGCTTGTTACAATCTCATATTCCTTAAGATGGAAACATAGGTTGTTCTTCAAAGTTTACCAGTTATCACTGTTCTCCTGCTGGTCAAAGTAAAATCTAAGGAGAAACTGAAAGAAAGATGATGAAAAGTAAATATGGTGGCATTAGGGAAAATTCTAGAATCTATAGACTTAGTTGTGCACTGAGTGTAGTAACACACAGTAGAAACAGTAACCAGACAAAGAACAGGAAATTGTCAGGAGAGTTGTGATTTAATTAAGGCGAGTAAGGCTGGATTCCCTAAATGAGAGATCAAGCCTAACAAATGTTACAGAATTTTTCCAAGCACACTTAGTGACAGTGTGCATATCATGTAAAGGTTTCTTTTATATGGCAAATGCCTGCTTAATTATGATATGCATTAATTACCCTATCACTGCACACCAGTGCACAATTGTTTGTGTGCCCTAAATTAAAGAGTAGATAACAAGAAAATTATTTTTGAACTAAGCCACAGCAGCCCATAGGAGTACTTAATTACTTTGGGCTAGCGCATCCTCTCCTGAAGAAAAAGACTCAGATAGTAGTGCCTTCTCAACAGTTACTTTCAGGGAAGGGTATCAGGGGTTTGTTTTCTGCCAAAGGGATCAACACAGCCAATCCCATGAACCTCACAATCTTCTGCACTGGGTTCTGATAAATATTTGTATGAACAGATTTTGTCTTTTTCCAGGGAAGATAAAGATATTACAAGCAATGTATACTGGAAGAGAAACAGTCTAACACCCAAACAGTTTGAGTTTTAAGCATTTGATTAGGGATCTTCTACCCTACATTCAAAAATGTACAAAACAAATATAAGAACATTATTCAATTAAATATTTAGCCTGGAATTTGGGAGATATGGATTATGATCTTTCCTCTTTAATGGAATTCATTAGGCTTTGGTGGTCTCATTTCTTAGTCTTGGTGCACCAATTTAACATCTGCAAAATGAAAATAATATATCTGGGAAACACTACTGTGGAATTCACATTAATTTATATGAAGTGTTTGGAATTAAAGCAATAAGAAATTATAGAAATAGCTATGAATTCTGCCTGGAATATAAATCAGTTTAAACACACATCAAAGAAACTCAAGTTGAAATATTAGTAAAACTATATTTTATTTATTGATATTTCATTTGTGTTAGGTACTGCAATAACACCTTGGATAATAGAGCCCCCAGAGGATGTAAGATTAGCACAAATATAGTTTTGAAGATAATTAATTGTGTATTCAGAAAAGGATAACCATTTAAACAGCAGCATACGCTATAAATCTCATTGAAAGTTAATGAATTATCTGAATATCTTCCATGTGCATTGGTGTTTCCAATCAGTGCGGCTGTTCAGAGAGCAAGCTAGAGATCCTGGCAGTGTCCACAGTGCTGTCTCCCATCACAGTGGCTTCTGTCAAATTCAGGGGAGAACTGACTTCTGTTTTCTGTCCAGAAATGTATCTGCTGCTTTCCCTGGAGTTGGCCTCTCTGTGCCAGTGGACATCTGGCCTACTGTGTTCTGTATAGAGATAGCAGAAGTTCATAGTGCTGTATTCCTAATATGCTCCCTGTGACTGACACTTAATTGTCAGTAATATGAATTAATATTAATTACTATAGAGAAGGATGCCTATATGAATGTATGCGACAAAACACACAACTTGTTTTTAATCTGTTTTTCTTTTTATACTCGAAACATGTCAGAATTCAGTCAGTATCTTGTGCAAGTTAAGCCATATGTTTTCCCTCTGTACCCATGTCAGGACCCATATGTTTGGCTGAGTTTGTTTTCTTTGCATTCTCTAGAAGTTTTCCCTAGCATTGTCTCTTCTTTTGTGTGCAAATAGCTTTAGTTTTGAGCTGACATTTGTGCAAGGAAACAATTATTTTCTAATTAAATATACATTAAACCTGATGGAAAACTATTTAAGCTTTTTAAAGCATCAAGATAGTAGTTTTGTTATAGCAAGTTCTGTATCACCTGAAAGAAACTAAATGAATTCTTCTATAGCCAAATATTTTTAGTTTTATGAAGCATTGTGATGCAGTGATGCATTTGTGCTTAATAGCTTGTGCACTGATAAAGAACCTGTAGCAGGCAACCATTGACAGGCAAAAAGATAAACTGCTCATGAGAAAGCAAGATGACATAAAACTGAATTTAGTCAGAAGTTCAAGCAAGTAACAAGAGCGTTGGATGTTCTACTCATCCAGCTGTTTCAACTGGGTTATCAAACTAGATGGGGACTGGATCTATTAGAAAAGGATTCTGCTACAATTGCTCTTGCATTGTGTCTAGTTTTCTGATTTATGAAGGTGTAAAACTGAAATTATGTATAATACTTACTATAGGAGTAGTATTGTAGCTATTCTACAATAAACTCCTAGAAACTTCAGTAAGTAAATAGGACCATAACAGTAAGAAAAGTCTGAAATCCAGCAGCTTCAGTCATGGACTGAGCAAACCAATCTGCAACTGGTAAGCCACTAGAGTAATACAGTGGTGTAGTCAATAGTATATGCAAGTAAATCACGCTTATCCAGTTTTGTGTGGAGCAATATCAAATTTATCTGCTTCTGCGTGCCTCTAGAAGACAAAGTCAGTCAGTTCGTATGTTTGCAGAATTAAATAGCACATTACAGAATGAAACCATGTAAATGAATGAGCATATCCTGTGTTACCTTAGTTGAGAATTGGACTCTGAGAAGAAAATTCCCGTTTGTCCTTACTTCAGACGCATCTTTTTTTCTATTTTTTGAGTCATCTCTCCAAATATTAATACCTTCTGTAAGATTAATTGCCCTAAACCCACCCTTCCCAAGTAGACTAATTGTATATCCTTTCTAACTAGTGATGCTTAGCAAATCTTGTCATTAGTGTTACAGCACGTCAGTCACTGAGATGTCAGTCTTATGATCTCTGCATTCTTCTAGTTATCCCAAAAGAGTAAAATGGCTCACCTTAAGATATTATTGCAACAGGGGGAATGAGTAAAGCCAACCACACTTTAATCCGTTTCTTTTCTTTAGAATATCCTTTGCAACAATGAATTTCTACTTAACAGTTGAAAATGCAGATCGTTTATTGTCCTTATTCAGATGGTAATTCTGATTTTCCTAATATATTAAAATCAGTCTGTTAAGAAAAGGGTAAAAGCTTTCTTCTCAGTTGTTCTAGGCTTTGTTCAAGTTTCTTGTATGGAAATGGAATTTATTTACATGAAAATCAATCTTGTGGTTTCAGGGCAAAAGTGAGTTAGGGAAAATAGCATGAAAAGGAATTTATTAGTCTGTGAGCCAACGTAATGCTGAACTGATTAAGAGTATGCAAAAAATCAATCATATTAATCTTGATCAAGGAGTTCATGAAGTCAAAAGATTTTTAATTACTAGCTGTCATGGAATGGGCATAAAATTAGCATTGGTTGTTTATAAGCATCACAAGGGTTCAATATTACTATTGTTATTGGCCTTTTTTCCCCTCAAAATATGTTCATTAAGATCTGACTTGTTAATCAACAGTGGGTTTGATTTTGGCAACTAAATTAGAAAACACAGCAACAAGACTATTTTTGTCTCAATTGTTTTTCACTTCATTTTCTTTGCATCTTTAAAATTCAATCTTTAAACGGTAATATTGTCTCAAGACTGAGGCTCAAGGCAAGCTGTATTAATTGTAAGGTAAAAGAAAGCTTATGTGTGAAACCAGGAAATGCTGGTGGGAGACCTTCCTATGAAGCAAATGGCTTAAACCAGCAGTGATATTCTGGAAAGGCTTTTTGCAGCTACAGGGCATTTTTGCCCCAAGTTTAGTGTAACTATTCTGCAGTCATCAAGTATATGCTTCTCTGCATTCTTAGCAATTACACAGGTTATTTCTGGAACAACAAATGCAAACTCACTCCAGGCTGTTGACAAACGTGGAAGTAAGGCTGCACAAATAATTGACAGTCAGTATGGCACACTAATAATACATATAATAATACAAATATTATTTTCAGCAAGGGAAAAAGCTCGTGTACTTCATGCCAAAACAGTAATTTGGGAATGGAGTGGATCATTCTACTTTAAAAAAAAAAAAAAGAAAAGAAAGGGAAGGGAAGAAGGGAGGGAGGAAGGGGAACATTTTGTCTTCTACTCAGAAGAGAAATACATGAAGTGTTATTCACAAACCTGTTGGATGAGGAAGACTAGGAGTAGTGTTCACATTTTAAATAGTCAAAGTAATAAAAGTAATATTGTTTGCACAATACAAGATGTTGGATGTTTGTTTCAGTTCTCACTTCTCAAAAAAACGTCTTGTTCCTTTGCTATGGTTTCAGCTAATCTTGGTCAGTCTTCTGTGGATTCTCTGCCTGCTTTTGGAAATAATAGCCATTTTCCAGAAGAATATCTGGAAGTTTTGTGTCCTGTGTTGAAAGTGAATGCCTTAGGGAATAAATCTTTTTTTTCCCTGTTTCTGACCCGAGAGAGTCAGAGGCACAATGAAGAGAAAGGCTCAAATGACCCAGGGAAAAGGTGCCACTGATGTCCAACTTGCTTTGCCCAGGGATTTCTTTTGGGCTGTCAGTTAAATGGAAGTTTCAAAACCATTCTACCATTTCCATGCACACACCTCTTCAGGTTTTTTCCCTTTTTGATAAATAACAGTCAGACTTAACTCAAATTCATTATTTTACCCAGAAGTTCACTAAAAATTGTCCAGATTTCTCTCTGAATCATAATATACTTCACTTTCATTAGAAACTGTCTGTGCAAGGAGCACTTCTAAATAATAGTATTGGTAGAGTTATTTTGTTATTTTTAATGAATGGTTAGCCAAGCACTAAAAGAATTTAGCAGCTATAGAGTAGTAAACCTTTCATCATGAGGCCGTGATTATCAAATCCAGTCCAAAGTAATTATGGCCAATGGCTGTTGTCTCGTGGTCTGTGAAGTAAATTGGGAAGAGCAATAAAAATAAAGTGAAAAAACAAAACAAATCCAAAACCCATCCTTTCCATTGCTTTGCACTTTGCCCAAAATATCTTCTGCTATTTTAGGGATTTGTAGATGAAAAGAGATTTTCAGATGAAAAGAAAATTTTGTGGGCTTTTAACATGACATCAGACAATTTCTAATGTTGTTAAATCTAATAGGGGCAAAGCACTTACCAGCTTACATGGTTGAAAATGCAGAGCAGTATGAGAAGAAATAACTTATGGTTTAAACTGAACAGAAATTAATGTAATGACTTATTGATATTATTATGAGTAATAATAAAGAGAAGTAGTAATGAAGTTACTGTTAATATTACAATACACAACCTCAAAGAATGAGGCTTAAGATAAGAGGGAAAGATAATCATATTTTTTCATTCCTCTTTCACCTGAATATCTAGGACTGGTAGCTAGTACTGTCCAGTGTAAATGACAACCAAATGAAGAGCAAATTTTATCATTTAAAATTTTTCGAAGATGACTTGATCCCCATGTCACTAAGAGCTTCATCTGGTGGCTGCTAAAGTGCCTTAGTTGATGTGGGTGCTTTGGACTAATTTCCAGAGTGTGGCTTCTAAAGAAGAACTAGGATTTGGCTCAGGGTATCTGGGTGGGTGGGGAGGAGAAGAGAGCAATGAGTTTTTCAGCCAGCCCTACGGAGGTAAAAATGAAAGCAGGACTGTCCCTTTAAATGACATTTATGAACTTTGACGGATGTAAATCAGCCATGAGATCATGTCTTCAAGGCACTATCAACAAATCTATAGTAAATCCATCAAAATTAGAGTAATCACCTGGAATGAATTCAAGGACCAAACTCAGGAAATCTGGACTGGCAGCAGCTTTCAGGAAAAGGGTTTCCTGAGATTTCTATGTGTAGAGAGATTTTGAAAAGAACTTTGAGGTTTTTTCTTTTTCTTTTCCTTAATGAGACTTAACTGCCCTTTTATGCAGGTTATAATTTTGTTAGTGTACTCAGGCAAGTCCTAGTCAACTATTTATTAGTGGTTACTTTAATGAATGTTATGTTAGCTAAAATGAACATAGCAGGAAAGGAAGTAAAATGAAGGATATACAGATATCTATCAGTACTGCCAATTAAAAATGACCCACTGCCAAAAAGCTTGAGCTGAAGCTCGCAGTGGTCTATTGAGTTCAACACAGCAGGTATATAACATGAATAACATGGCTCTCCAGGTTAAAAATCCCTAGTAGTGCACATGGTGGTTACTCCAAAGAAAAAGTTTTTCTTTTTAAGTTTTGTTTCCACCAGAGAACGTTGCACTGCGTTAACAGCTGTCATCAGTTCTGCTCTAAGGGCTGAGGGAGATCCAGTTGACCTTCTGCATAAACATAGTTGTACAAAACTGTAGTGTTGCACTGATGTATAAAGTAGTTTGGATAAAAGCTGCAGTTATGACAGTTCCAAGCCCCTGTCATTATTCTTCAGAAATACACACAGGTTCTGATGTCCTGAAGAATAACATTGTTCTTCAGATCAGGCCTTCTAACTAAATTATACATCATTTACATTTTTTAAAATTTTATTTACATCTTTCTTCTTCAAAGATATGCTTACTTACTGTATGTGCATATAAAAGTTTCTGCAGCTCACAAAACTTTTAAATTTAACTTACTTTTGTTCCCTGGTACTTTTAGGATTCCTTGGTCATGGTCTCCAGTGTGTTTTATCTGGAAAAATTCTAATTGAAAGGAATAACCTTTTAAAGGGTGTTCAGAATACTCTAATTTGACTTTCTTTCCTCCTGCTTTATTTTTTCCCTAGTAATTCTGACGCTAAGCTGTCCTGTCTTGTTGGCCTTTCCTATTTTTACAGTCTGTATTGAAGCCAAATGGTGTGATATATTTAGAATATTAATGGATATAAAACCAAAATCAACTTTGCAATTAAAACTTTATGGGAGTCTGTGGCCTTTGCTACTTCATAACTTTATTCTCCTGCTTGTAAAATAGATATAATTTTTAGACTTATTTCATCTTCCATCTAAGTGTTACCAAACAATATTGGTAAAGTATTAGTAGCTAGGTGTTGTAAGTAAAAATACAGCCATCTTATTAGTTGCTGCTCTGCAGTACACTGAAGACTCTGAACAGCTGTTACTGTTCTTTTTGTTGGTATCATACTGTCTAAAGACTGAGTATTTCTAAGTGTTTGATCACTGAAGTGTTGTATTTTGGAAATTGAGATTTTTCAGGGGAAAATTGATTTGAATCAACTGCACAGTAGAAAATCTGCTATGAAGAATGCAAGGCCGCTAAAAGATAATGGTGAGAAAAATATTTTCCTGCAGTGCCAAAGCTCATGAACAAAGCTAAAGCCAGAGGGAATAAACAATAGTAGCCTGGCATTTGTTTCTAGAGAAATGATTATAAAACATAAGGGTAAAGATATTGGCTGACATGAGGTTCAACAAGGCCAAGTACAGGATCCTGTACCTGTGTTGTGGCCACCCACGGTGTCAGTACAGGCTGGGGGATGAAGCGATTGAGAGCAGCCCTGCCCTGAAGGACTTGGGGGTACTGGTGGGTGAAAAGCTGGACATGACCTGGCAATATGTGCTCACAGCACAGAAAGCCTGGACTACTGCCTCCAGCTCTGGGGCCCTCAGCACAGGAAGGACATGGACCTGGTGAAACAGGTCCAGAGGAGGGCCACAGAAATGATCAAAGGGCTGGAGCACCTCTCCTGTGAGGACAGGCTGAGAGAGTTGGGTTGTTGAGTGTGGAGATCAGAAGGCTCTTGGGAGAAGTTCTAGTGCCCTTTCAGTACTTTAAGGGGACTTATAAGAAAAAAGACAAATATTTTAGCAGGGCCTCTTGTGATAGAACAAGGAATTTTAAAGTAGGGGTGGTTTTAAACTAAAAGAGGGTAGAGTATATAGAAGGAAAACATTTTTTACACTGAGGGTGATGAAACGCTGGTACTGATTGCCCAGAGAGATGGTAGATGACCCATTCCTGGAAACATTCAAGATCAGGTTGGACGCAGCTCTGAGCAACCTGATCTAGTTGAAGATGTCCCTGCTAGTTGCAGGGGGGTTGGACTAGGTCGTTTTTAAAGGTCCCTTCCAACCCAAACTATTCTATGAAATAATGCTGCTTCTTTTGTAACTGCAATTGATATTTTGATAGCAACTACACAGAAGAAAATAATCTATGTTTGGTTTTCAAAAATAATCAAAAACATGGCATACACAGAAACTAAGTCAGGTAACTTGTGATTTTAAAATATTCTGACACATATGTAAGTTATACACCAATAGAAAGACCAAGGCAGCAATAACCCCTTATTGTCTCATGTATCTGGAGTCTGAGACAGCTTTTTTCAAACACTGGGAGAGCTACAGAATACAAAAATAACTGCATCCAGTACCCACCATTAAGCAATTTCAAACTTTACAGTTAGGAATGGATTAAGAGGCGTATTGTTTTCTCATAATATTTTTTCAGGTACCTGATAAGGACTGCAGTCTCTGCACTAAATTCCCTGCTTTCGGCTCTCTGTGTCCTCTCATCTGGACAACACTAACCAAGTGGTGCCTTTCCTGCCTTCTCCCCAGGTTCTACTCCCGCATCATTCCCCTTGGGCCAATGGAAGGTTACTTTGTATACTGAAGACTTCTCTCTTTCTCAAACTTTCCAAGGTCTGTAAACATAGGAAATGGAAATGAGCAACAGTAACATGACAGCACCACACAACACACCCACCCAAATGCCCAGCCTCAGGTGCATAATAATGCTTTGATGCATGAGTTGCCAGCTCACTTCTGTGCTCTTACTCTAATGCTAGTGCTAATGGTAATGCTTAAGTGCCTTGATGATTAAAGACTTAACACCACGATTTCCTTCTCTGTAACAGGGACCAAATCCCAGAGTCCTTATTTGTGCGAGTCAATGAATCAGTGTGAGGTTAAAGATTATTAATGTTTATTTTCATTTTATGCCACTTTCCACTCTGTTCTTCTCTATTACTGATAGCTTCATCTTTCTGAAGAGGCACTGTAACTGGCAGTCAGGGATGTATATGGAGCATCACTGGCAAAAACAGCGCTTATAGAAATGTACACCTAATTTAGCAAATACCATATGAATAATAGTAGCAATTTTATCTAAGTGGTGAGACCATACTGCAATATACAGATATAAATCTCTCAAAAAAAACCTTCCTAGATTTTCTTTTTTAACAGTTCAGTGGATTTTAGAAGAGAATCCTAAAATACTTCTAAAATGTTAATATTTATGGTCCTTCCCTCCTCCACGCTGATGTGGTCCTAAAACCAGGTCCGTGTTTTAGGAAATGAATTTTGTCTTTGAATTGGTAGAGAGGGTCAAGTGGAAAATCACAGGTAAGAGCGAAAGATTCACAAGCACAGTTGTTGTAGCTTTAAATACTTCTAGATCACCTTGCAGTCCAGTATCGGGAGGTGTCAATTTCTTCTGTAATAAATTAAGTAATATCAAAATTGGAAGACAACTACTGTACTTAAAATACAATACCATTAATCCTGTTTCATAGGTACTAGCTACTAGCCCTAGATTACTTTTTAAAATGAATTTTCTTTGCTTGAAAACCAGACATTTTGGAAAGAAAAAATGTTTAACTTCATATAAAGTTTTTGATTGGGGAACACCTCTTTCTCCATTTCTTGCATTATTTTTTTTCAAATTAAAAACAATTGTTTTAGAACTGCTGAGTGCTTTCCTATTAAAAGAAAAAGCCATTTGGATTAAGAATAAATATGTTACCATATGTTATCATATACCTATGTAGTAATTTGTTTTACTAGGAAAGAAAAGAAATGAAAGCATATGGGAATATGTGCGTTAAACCAAACATTTCATTTAAGATACAATATGCTTTTAGAAGAATGGCAAATAGTCATTTACTTACCCACAAGGGTGGGAAGTCAGTGTAGTATAAGTGTGTTATAAGGGAGAAAGGAAGTCTTTGATAATTGATGCAGTGTCTTATTTCATGGATATATTTGCAGGATTATGCTCAAAGGTGTAAATGTTATGTGTGATTTAGCATATAGAAATTAATTAAATGTGAACACTTTCCTTATAACAACTACTTCTAAGCTCGCAGACCTGGTTCCTAACACTCTAAGCAACAGTCAGATTGTAGGGTCTAGAGAGAAGTCAGAGACACATTGGGGTTCTTGCAGATATGCCCTCTGCAAGACTTTTCACGTCTTTTTCATATGCTGTTCTGCCCACCTGCTACCAACTTCTCTTCCATATCCTGCTGGTTCCTACGTCTTTAGCATAGGTGTCGTTTGAGCAACTTAGTGTTCTACACTCTGTATTAGGTTTTTTACTAATGTAATGTATTGACCTCTGAGTGCAGAAATATGACGTCCTCTGAGATTTTGAGAATCATGAGACATTTGTATAAAGTCTGTCTCCTTTCGGTTTAGTCTTACTTTAACTTGGCTTGGCTTCCCCCCACCTGCCCTGACCCCGGCACTACCGAAATATATCTGTTTCTCCAAGTCCTAGGCTATTTAATCTTTCATTGACTAGTTTCTGTTTAGCACAGGCTAAAGTGTGTGGTTGAGCCTGTGGTTTTGTTTGGCTGACTGATCTTTAATGCGTGTGTATATTACATAGTGTATATTACATCTATAGTGTATATTACAGCTATTATGACGAGCAAGCATTTACATAAGCTGTAAACTTACAAGGCCTTTTAGATGGGTAAAATACGTTCTCTGCCTCAAGACACTTGGGATCTGTATTAGCCAAGACAAATGCTGAGACTCAGGACAAGTATTTGGGAAATGCAAAGAGTGTGTTAGGATAATTTAAGAGTCACTGAAGGGAAGAAGAGTCCTGGCACTAATGGCTTGGGACAGGGAAAGAATTCTTGGCAGAGGAAGGCAATGAAGGCATTCCAAGCGTGGGCAGCTAATCTGACAAAGCTTAGACAAAATATTCAAAGAAAATAGAAGGTTTAGGAAAATCTAAAGAATTAACGTGGGAAACTTGCAGAAAGCTGAGGTGGAACCGAAGGCAGAAGGATTTGTGTGATGGAAAGGTCTTATTCACAAAGCTTTATACATCAGGAAGGGAGTTTTGAATTTGATGCAATCAGAGATAGCAAGTCAAGGGAATTTTCAAGCAGTAAATCATCCTTTTTGTGCTTAGCTGCAGAATCTGTGCTGTATACATACTCCCAAGATAGCTGATACACAGAGCTGATGTAGGAAGGTCACTGTGCGCTTTTACTTGAGCAAATCCACATATTTGCTCCAAATTCACTGTGCAACATACACAGAGAGAAAATTTATATGGATACAAAATGTACATAGTGGAGGAGAAGTGAAGGCCATAGCTTTACATTCTGAAAAAAATGTCGATCCTATGAACAAAATAGTTATAGGATGGGCAAAAATTATAGAATATGCATATATTCAGAAATAAAAAACAACACCTCGTTTTTCTGTTTATATTATATGAGACAAAACAACAGTCTAACTCTTGAATGACAGTTACTCTAACATAAGCTTCTGTAGATAGTCATCATGTTAAGAAAGGGAAAATGAGAAAATGTAAGTATTCCCACATACATCATATAAGCTTTATTGACCTTTGGAAAGTTTTACATAAATAGATAAATTCAACACAAAATCCTTTCAAACGTAGCTTATTGTTGATTTATTGTTACTTTGACTCCACGGGCAAATTGCACACTTGCATCTGCCTTTATGAATATCCTCCACTCTGCTTTATCACTTGGCCAGTCCAACCTGTTTGGGATTTATCAGTTCTTACTTGTTACTTTTCTCCGTTATCACTGTGATCACATCCTATTGCATCCTTCAAGTTTAAAAAAATGCCAGGCAAACCACAGCCCTTTCTTCTTGTGGTTTTTCATGCATCATAGTTTTTCCTACACACAGCCACAATGCTTCACAAAATATCCCTACACAAATGTATATTGATTGTCATACTCTATGGCTTTGATACACTGGCTGTTGTTTGGTAACCACGGTGTAGTGTATATCCCCTTTGCTCAAATCGATATGATCTAAATTCTGTTTTGCTCAACTATTAGCATATATATCTCCTGTTTCTTCTCTCCTTTGATCTGAAGCAAGGCACCAGAAGGCCTTTTTCTAGAAGGAACTCCATTTCGCCTTCATTTCTCATTCAATTGGTTGTATGCAGACAAGAGAGGGAAAGTCTAAGAGGAAAATTGCTAATGTAGAATCTTGTTGAAGGATCTTCCTCAACTGCAAGCTGACACATGTTTTTTTAAAGGCGCTTTAAAAAATAACTTACCATGAGATCACTGTACCAAATTAGAGAAAGGCAGTTGTGCATATCTTGTAATTCCATCTTTAAGGAACACTCTTCTGTTTTAAGAAGAATTTGAATTCTTCTTAATTTGAATCTGTTTTAAGAAGTTCTGTTTAATTATTAGCATAATAGCTAATAGCATTTTAATAGCATTTATAAATTGCAGTTGAGACCAAAAGTTAATGATATAAAATAAGAGAAATAGTGAAGTTAAATTTGCCACTACATCCTGGTTTTCCAAACTCTGTGTAATCATCTGTGATGCCTAGTAGCTATGTGATATATATGTGAAAATTGTAAATTCAAATAAGGGCATTTTTCTAGCAGACCTAAGCAAAGAGAGCTGCCTCCACCCACCTTAAAAATCTTTACTTGATAAAACATCATTGTAAAATCTATGAGGTTCTTTACTGTTGACTTTTTTTTTTAAAGCTGTATTTTAAAAGCCCCAGATAAACCCAGCTGTGATCAAGGCACTGCTGCATAGGTACTGGACAAAACATTCTTCCAAAAGGTATCATTTGTGCCCCAGAGTCTAAGCAGGCTGAATAGAAAAACATGAGCAATGGGGGTAAACAAGAAATGTTATCTTGCATTGCAAGTGGGAAGAGAAACGTGAACAGATCTCAGGTAATGATGTAGACAATATTTCACCTTAGCACTGAGAGTAGTTCAAACAGCCTTGAATTGCCGCTGACTGAGCTCTGTAACACTGGCATGGGTTAGCTCATTCTGCTGAGAGAGATGCTGTAATACAGATTTTCTGTAGTGGACACAGGAACTGGAATTTGCTGCATACTTGATTTGGACATTCTAGTTTAAGACTCTGCGCTATTCTCTGGTGAGCTGTTTAGACATGCTCAGAGGTTGTATAAATAAGTCTATGACAAAGATATGGGCTGTCCCCAGATCCCCCAATGTCTTCTTCATTGCCAAACATACATCTGTTTGATGCTCTTGCTGCTGATTTTCCCTTTTGTATTTTTCTGTTGATCATACTATTTCCCATCTATCAAACGCATGCAGAATAGGCTAACGCAGAATAACAAAAGCCGTGATCTTATTGTATTGGAAATGGAATAAAGAAGATATGGTGAGATAAAAAAGTCACATTTCAAAGTCACAAATGTATTTTCATCTCATCCATCTGTGGTCTATCTCTACAAGCTGAAGCATATCTGTTAGCAGAAGTCAGATGATCTGGCTCGTATTTTGCTTACTAGGCTAATCTCTATCTGACTACTTATTGATCTTTCTTCCTCTGTTTTTACCTGCTTGCTTGCCTGCCTGCTTCTTTTTCTGAATAGTGTTGTTTTCATTTGCCCTGCCAATTTGTCTGTAAAATGAAAGAGCTTCTTTTGCTGTTTTTAAATACATTTTTGATGCATTTCAGGTAGATATTCTTCCTTGCTTGTTCAAATCGCTGCCCTGAAACTTAAATAAGGGAGAATCAGAAACACCATGGCTGCAATCAGCTCACTCTAGGTGGCACTAGCAGACTCAGCAAATGCCTCTATTTCACTGTAAGTAAGGGGAAGTTGATATTGCATTGCAATTTCACTGAAGCAGCATATGGCAGACAGTCCAAATTTCAGGTAGGCAAGCACTGACCTGTGTCTGTCTAACCACAGTCTTTAACACCTAGAGAACACCAGTTAAAAACGTTCTGGAAATGGTGATAACTGCTTGATGCCTCAGTAGGCATTTGCATGGCTGCATTATTATTGTTACTGTTAGGTAACAGTCTAATTTCCTTTCTATCCGTTTTATGTAACACTCCTATTTTGTGGTTAAATTTGACTCTTCTATTGTACTCACATAATGCCTTTATCTTTTAATACTTCATCTATTCTGAACTTCCTTATTGAGAATATCAGATTCCATGCAGGGAAAGGGGAAAAGAAATCATCTTCAAAATGACAATGAGGATAAGCCAGGGAGGGATGTCAGCTCAAAAAACAAACCTGACATATCCTTTCTTCTTCATCTTCTGCAGTCTTCCTTGACTTAAAATCTCAGACTGGATTCTACTTAAAGAGAATTTAGTCTCTTGCTGTTTTGGGGTTGGTTTTTTTTGTTATTGTAACATTTTTTTTTTATATTGTAACGTATTTCTGCAATGGTAGTCAATCAGCTGAAACATTGAACAAGTATTTTAAAGCATTATATTTTATTTCTTTCACTCCCAGTTCTTTTTGCTGCTTCTATAAGAAAAAACATACCAGTTTTGATCTCACTTTCACTTCAATGAAATCAGATAATACAGGGCTGAGTACAGAGGTTTACAAGGCCAGGCTGATACTATGTAATCTGTTCATGTGCTGCTGAAGGGGAAAGCGTGTCAAGTATTAAGTGCATAGGTTGGGTAGGATAGCTATGACTGGGGCAGGAACTGTAAAAACATGAACATGGCTCAGTAGTTGACCAGTTGCCCATGCAGCTATTGAGGGGATGTTGAGAAAATTCCCTTAACAATCTTGTTAAACCCGCTTTGATAGTAAAGGATGACTATTGCATTTTACCTCCCTGAGGCCTTAATATGCTGAAGCAGGCAAGCTGTGCAGTTTTACAGGAGGATATAGGCTCCTAAAAATAAATTAATCATGTATGATTTTTCATGCTGACAGATGCTAAAGTTCTGATTAACAGTTTTGTGCATGATGTTCTGGTTTTTCTGACCTAATTTGGCCATAATTTTTTACTTGCCATCTGAATATGTAGAATAATGTACAGAAATACACTGTGTTGTCCTTAAAGGCAGAATACTTTCTGTTAGACATTTGCTCAGAGAGAACCATTATGCAGAGTATGAGGCTGAGAGTGGAGGAAAGTTTGGTTAATGTTACATTTTCACTGTGGCCTCAGATAGGTATTTAGGATCAGATTTTAAAATACTTGAAGGTAGCTAACAGAATTTTCGAAACCATTCTCATAACTTCTATGAAAACCCTATTTTTATCAATCTCTATGTTTACCTAATTACTTTCAAAATTACCTAATTACTTTCAAAAATTTACCTTTATCTTTGATGAACTTTCTTCTGCATCTTGCCCCTTTTGGATGCAGAAGATTTACGTTCTGAGAAGTCTAGAAATGGATGAGGTGGAGGTGGACTACATTTGGACCATGGCTCCTAAAGGTTCTTTGGCATCTACTTATCATGCACTACACATTTTTTTCCAATTTTGCTGCTGTAACCAGCATAAGAGGAACTTAGACGACCAACACCATAAAAGTCAACAGAAAATCTCCCAAGAAGTCTGAGATCATTCAGCTGAAATT
Organism: Tringa tobata; assembly: GCA_033628505.1. NCBI lineage: Eukaryota > Metazoa > Chordata > Aves > Charadriiformes > Scolopacidae > Tringa > Tringa tobata. Next base: position 6,997,666 of record JAHREE010000128.1, on the reverse strand, counting down.
CATTTTAGGCAACACACATGGGGAAAAATTAATACTAACTTTATATATAAAAGGATAGGTTCTGAGATGACTGTTAACACTAGATCTCAGACTTTAAGTTTTTCACAGACAGATCTGTGAAAATATTAGCTTAGATCTTAGTAATGGTTAAACTATAACCAAATTAAATGTTAGGAATTCCTAATTTCTATAAGGATCTCCTATATAGAATAAAATAGATCTTGTTGTTTTACTTAGTAAATTCATGGTAGGACCACATCTTGCATGCTTTATAGAGTTACTGTTTTCAACTGCAAAAAATATATATAAAAGCTTGGACAGAGAAGTAAAGAAGGGTGACAAGGTCTGTCGAGTAAATGGAACGGCATCTGTGTGAGGAAAAACTAAGCAAAGCAAGATTTCCCAAGCTAAAAAAAACCCCATATTGCAACTAAAATAATATACAGGTATCAGTTAGGGATATGGGATATATAGCTATGATGGGAATGTTTAGAAGACTAACGAATCAGAATTGCTGTCAGTAGTTCTCTGTCAGACTTCAAGAGCATATTAAAGAGATTCGGCAGGAATCTGACTAGAGTCCAAAATTTTCCTTTAATGGTATGGGAAGGAAGGACTTAGAGACAACGCCCAAGTCTTGACAAAGTAAAGAAATGGTGTTTTTTTAAAAAAAATTATGCAATTTTGTGATGGTGAATATGAAGTTAGAGACTTACCCATAGTGAATGGCACAAATATAAAATTGGATATGACTGACTAGGTAATTCTTCTAAAGACAAAGGTCTGATTACATGTCAGCCATGATTTTTCAATGAGAAAAAGACTAGCAAAATCATTCTGAGATGCCTAAACAGAAGTGTAACTGGTAAAATGTTAAATAATACAGTTGCTTAACCCTTGTAAAATCTCAGTTGGAAAGTTGTCATGAGTCTACATTTATCACAAAGTGAAGCAATTGCAGAAGTACTGGGCAAAGCAATGAACACAATTACAATTACAGAAAATTGGACTTGTAAGGAAAGGTTGCATAAATTGGTGTGAAGGTGACTGAGGAAAGGCATAATTTTTAAGTATGAAAAAAAGCTTTAGGAAATAAACCACTTTCCACATTTTAACCAAAGTTATGTACCTCCATTATGCAAGTTAGTTTGGAATAGGATAGTAGTTCTCTGGTTTAAAAAAGTTTAATGAATTAGGCAGCCTGTTTTCAGCACCAGTTCCAATAATGTTACTTTTGATACAGCCGAACCACTGTTAGCAGCTGCAGAAATGGTTAAAGCTAAGGTAAAGCTAAAATGTCGCTAATCAAAATTCATTTTCCCTGAAATAGTATAACCTCTCGTGTCAAGACTGTCAGCTGATAACGCAGTTTCATGGTTTCAGTTGCCTATGTTGGTTACTGGTTTCAAAGTCTAGTTTTGTCTGCGTCTGCTTCTGCAACAACCATCAGTGGCTTTGGAAGCAGGCAAGCCACAGGGTGAATCAGGCACAGCAAGCGCCACACAAGCCACGGGGGCACTAACTGCCTTGGGACTATTGGGAACAGCCTTTTTTTGGCACGGGGAAAACTGAGGTTCCCCCATTTCAGCAGTGTTCAGTCCAGCTTTGGGAAGGACCCTTCATTCATGGTCCCGTCATTCATGTCAATAACAGTTAATTGCTCATGTTTGCTCACATGGGATGCTGCTGAGAAGCCAAAAGCTCTTTATTTTCCAGGCTGGCAGTTTTTTGGATGAGCTCCGATCTGGCTTAGTGTTTAGTTCACAGTACAGAGTCTGTCCTGCCGAGAGTGATCAATGATCTCCTGTGGGTTATCCGTTGTGGTCACTATTCCATCTTGATCATAGTTGATTTGTCATCATTTTAGGATTGGGCAGACCACATGGTCTGCTGTTGTAACAGTTTTTCAATAATTCCACATACCTGGTGTTAGTACTGTGTTACAATTTCTAACGCTATCCCATGTTGTTAGGATATGAATGTAAAGGCTGCCACACTGCAAAGCATAGAATCATTTATGTTGGAAAAGACCTTTAAGATCATCGAGTCTAACTGTTAACCTATCACTACGAAGTCCACCACTAAACCATGTCCCTAAGCACCACATCTACACATCTTTTAAATACCTCCAGGACTGGTGACCTCAACCTGGGCATCCATTCCAATGCTTGACAGCCCTTTCAGTGAAGAAATTTTTCCTAATATCCAATCTAAATCTCTCCTGGTGCAACTTGAGGCCATTTCCTCTTGTCCTGTTGCTTGGTACATGGGAGAAGAGACCAACCCCCACCTCTCTACAACCTCTTTCAGGTAGTTGTAGAGGGCAACAAGGTCTCCCCTCAGCCTCCTTTTCTCTAGACTAAATCTCTCTCACAATTTCTACTTCTGATATCTGTTTATTTCCATATTATGATTACACATGCCTTGAAAATGCTAAAATAATAAAGGGAAGGGAGGAATAGTTTTCACTAATTCCAAGTCCAGGTTTTCTGCTTCTGCAAGATAACACTAATAATTTGCTGTGTCTGCTATTTTATTTTCCATGGTGGAATAACTGTTGTACAACAAATGACTGTTGAAATATTGGGCTTTTTTAACAGGCAGTGTGTTCTGTAGATACCACAGCTTCACTACCAGAACTTTATTTCCATTTCTGTCAATCAGCAAACTTGAACTTTTTACAGCTAATTCTACCTGTGATTTCATGCCTGCACACTAGACACACATATATATATCAGGTGATAAATACTTTTGGCCAGTAATAGTATACTTTGGTTAACTTACTATTGCAACATGCAAACTTTTACTAGACTGGAATCTCTTGAGTTGCAAGACTAGGCATAGTTTTCAGGTGACCTGTGGAGTCATTTCAATGTGGCTTTTATATGAAAGGAGAGTGTTTGCACTATAAATTATACTAAAGGCAAGAGTGGAACAATGGAATCCTGTGGCCAAGTTATTTCAATTTTTTAGCTTCTGTGTAGTTTTCATGTATTGTAGACAGGATTATAGTTAGAATAATGGCAGCAGCCTGCTATTGGAAAGCTGAAGAATATTCTTGTTTATGTGAGGTACAGAGCACTCTGTGAAGTTGGTGCTCAATGCACTGGAACTGAGGCATAGCTATATACCTTAAGTATAGGTGCCTGTCTTCAATTAGATGATAGATAGGGTCCTAACTTTTTTTGAGGCTATAGACTGCAGTATTTCAGATGACTGACCAAGTATTTGTAACATGTCTTCCTTTGAAATTGCTAATGCTCCATTCAGAATTCCATATCCACTTATTCTCAGGAATGAATTGATATAGTTGCAGGAGGTCTATGCACAGGGCTGGATCATGTTGTATCCAAACAAAGGATCACTGGTAGGAAAAAGAGCAGTAGCTCTGTCTTATCTGTCAGGAGCATGTCAAGTACAATAAGAAGCTGTTTCCCAGGCAATTGAAACCCTCCTCCTACTGTGTTGTTTGTGTCGATAGTTAGTACATGGCTTTGATAACAGAACTTATTTGTGGAATGGAATTTATTATTGGATAGGAAAGTATCTGTGTATCATCTACCTTATGACAGTTTGCAACAAAAACATTGTTTAAGGTGCTGTTCTCAGGAGCTCCTTTGTAGGTACTCCTTAATGACTGAAGTGTTACTTCCTTTATCTGTATTACTAAACAGGATAATCATTATAATATGACTATATATTTTAAGCTTGTTCAAATGTTTTTGTATTATACTTAGGATTTCCTGATCATTTGTGGTTTTGTTCCCCAAAAATTGATTTTGAAGGAACTAATAAGATAATGATGTTAGGAAAAAAAAATCAATTAGGAACTGTACAGAGCCCTCAGAAGACTCAATCTGAGTAGGGTGAGAGAGGACCTTCCTGCATACCCACTGCACTGTGATGTGCCCTGTGGTGGGTGTGATGCACAGCACCAGATGACTGTTTAAGAGAGGGATTCTGCAACCTCTTGTAAACTGCAGGTACTAGAAGACAAAACAGGGATGGCTGTCTCATTGCACTAAACTTTCTTGGTATATCATGACAGAAGTAAAAGAAGTTTTCAGGGTCCCATTTTACTTTTGGGTAAACTTAGTTCCAGGACATAGTAAGTGTATAAATATGATACTAATTGGAGCAATAACATAGCTGGTTCCTGAGCGTTGTTTTTCCAGAAAATTGATCCTGGCTGTGCTGCAAAGTTAACTCACCTTAAGGTAAAGCTGGGAGGACTGGGACTTGTGACTGTATAATGCACTAGCTGAATTTCACTGACAACCCACTAAATATGCTTTGCATTTACATATAGTTTTACAGTTACATGGGTAGACAGAACTAAAGACAGTGGGTGGAGGTGACATGCTCAGACATCTCAGTTATCATTATTATTGCTAAATAATGGACTAAAATGCTGTTGTTGGAAGCTCTCACATAGTGCTCAATAAAGCAGTTTTGTATGTTAATAATCCTGCTTGGAGCTCTTATGAAAAAAACATGTTGTGGTAAAAGAGGGATATGAAAGGACAGGTTTTTTCAGTATACATAGTACTGAACACTATGGAGCCGCACTATTATAAAGTACCAAAGCTGGGCTCTTAAATCCATATTTAGGCAGCCAGCAAAGTGATATTTTTTCTTTTTCCCCCCCCTGAAGTGCTAAATACCCAGCAGTTTCTGTTAACTTCCCTTAAAGCTGTGCAAAGTCACCAGGGCCACATTGGCCCCTTGCTCAACGCAAGCTCAGGTCCCTCATCAGCAGTCTAAGTCAGCGTGGAACTGGCATATTTCAGTCAAACCAGAATTGGGTAAAACCAGTAGCCCTTACTGATTTATTCATTTGTAGTTGCTTGCATACATTTAGTTTTTATTTTTCCCTCTTAACAGGCTGGACTGGTGCACAAAGTCTTACTCAAAAATTGTAAAAACACACCAGAGAAAAAGCAAGTAAGACATGTAAATATGTTAGAAAAAACTGAGTAAGAGAAACCAAGAGAAGAATAAATCTTATTTCAATGCAATCAGAGTATGAAAGGTTTTTCACTAAGAATCTAAAGAGGAAGATGAGCTGAGATAGCCGGCTGAGTATGTGGGGAAGTTCGTACTTATTGTGATAAATGTTGTTTATGTACACACCAGCAGGAAGTAAACCGAGATTGCTTTTTCTTCACTTAAATCCTAGGAGTGAAACATTTGAGCAATTGCTGATCTTAAAGTATTGAGATTAATAGAGTTAATTTTTCCTTTTAAAAAAAGACAAACACCCCCTCACCCCAGAATTCATGAAGCCACTTCAGAAGGACTAGAGATCCAGAACCTGTCTAAGGACCTAACCTACCTAAGGAACCTGTCTGAGCTCTTTGGCAGTAACTAACAGTGAGCTATTTTGTCCTGTCTTACACCAGCAGTAAATTTTATATGATTGTGAACTAACATGTAGATATTATAAATGATCTACACAAGTAATCATAAGATTATTAACAGTTTAACCAGGCAGCTTAAAATTAACAGGTTTTTCTATTTTGTGTATACATTAGAATTATGAGGAACCTAACTTATGATTTTGTATAGTTTTCTCAAGGGGCAGTCCATAGTACACTAATGAAACATTTTTAAACTGGCATTGAATTTCAGTTCTTAGCAACAAAAATTACAAAATTCTTGAGCTAGTGTTAACATAATCTTAACCAAGACCTTCTTGGAGAATCTCTCTGTCTTTTTTCATTATTATTTCCATTATATTTCTTTCCTAGTTCTAGAGTTGTGAGAGTTAAGCAGGTCATTCTGACCAAATGGCTGTAATATCTCATATTTGTATCTGGCAGTTCTTCCAAGTGGCTATTTGATCTTAGCTGTATACTACAGATGTATTTCCATTTGGAATAAACTGGCTGTGTAACTGTTCTACATAAATCTGAGTGCATTTAGACTTCTGAGGAAAGCATCCAATAAACTTTTGGCTCTATCATAAAAATGAGCTGGCATGCCATTCCTCCAATTGTCTTCTTTTGGGACCAATATTAACAAAATGAATGTTCCAGGACTTATTATTAACAACTGGAATTCATTTCTATACATTGCTGTAGTTACCTATGCCTTTCTGTGCCTGATTTGATGTAATGTTACTATTAGATAAAAGCAAGATATTTTATTTAAAGAACATGACAGGACTTTATTTCCAGTGGTTATAAAGAATCATCTAGTGCTTGCTGATGAATAGTATATGGTGTTGCTTCCTGTGCAGTTTTTTTAATAGATGTCTGCATTTACATTCATTACCTGAAGGCAAAAGGTAGTTAAGGGAAAAAAATATCAAAAATCAAATCAAACATATCTTTCAATATTGAAAAGTAAGTGAAAATAATATACTTCAGATGTGTTCTTTACTAGAATAGCATTTAGACAAATGTATAGGCCATTACCACAGATGGAAAATGAATGTAAAATTCCACAGATATGAAGACGACTTAATTTTATTGCCTTTTACAGTAATAATTACATGTAAAGAATATCCACAGAGAGCTATAGGCTGTTATTTGTACACAAGTATTTATCTTTGTACAAATACTTATTTGTGGAGTATTGCTATATTTTAAATTTTATCTTATATGTCCAAAAAAAGATCATATACTTGTTTGGTATTTGATGAACATTCTTAGATTTGAGTATAAAATATAGACTGATGTCTGCTTTTATGTCTAAAACTTAGATTAGTGAGTTAGTAAAAGTGAAGGTTTATCTATTTTTCTTAATTCTTAGAATCAGTAAGAATAATAAGCAAAAGTCTAAATAAAGTTTTGCCCAATTATTGTTTGTTCAAGTTTGGACACTAGGACTGAAAAGCATAAACACTTTCAAGCATGCTCTCCTCAATAGACCTCTTTTCCTTTTTACCCCAGGTTTGGGGCATAGCTTTGTAACTACTCTCATGATACATAATCTGAGTAGCTTGGAACAGGTGTTTGAAGTTTTAGATTCCTATGTAGAATGATGAAAGACTATTTGCAACATTGGAATTCTGTGCAGCAGGAAGGTTATGACTATTACTTGATTCCTTGGTTTGGGTTCAGGCTGTTTTTGCTTTAGCCTGAGATGATATTGATTTGTAAGGACTTTTTTTCCTTCTTGTAGTTGTGTACACTGAATTACCTGAACAAATAATAGTGTTCTTGACAGTACTGTGCTATTGGGAACTCAGTTGCTAGTAAAGCATGCAATAAAGCTGCCTTCCAGCGTGGGCTTGCAAAGTTCCACAGAAGACAAGAATCTTGTCTTCAGTCTGTCTTTTGACACCCAAACATTCAGTAAACCAGTCTGTCTTTGAAAATGCAGCTAAGTCTTTTAAGTGCTATATTTATTCTCTAAAATGGATTTTTACATGCTGCTAGTAGAAACCAGAGCCTATAATATAAGAGAATAAAAAAAATAAAATAAAAAAAAAAAAAGACAAGAAAAGAAAAGAAAAAAACAAGCAAAGAATGACTGGAATTCTGGAATTACATCTGAATATATAATGTAAGTGAAGACATCTCCAGCAGGACTTACTGTCCTACAGCTGCTTCCATGGTTTTCTTTCCAGTCAGGCTGGTATTATATTTATTATCACTTTTCTCTGAGTTTTTGGGGTTTTTTCTTTTTTTCCAAAACCTTGTACAAGGAACTCATAACATATTGCTTTGTTTAGATAGATTAGGCCTGCCAAGAGCTAAGGTGTTTCCTTTTGAAGAGCAGAATCTACATGTGCTCATTTTTACAAGTTATAATTGTTAAATAGTTTTAAACTTGAATCTCTAAAATGTTTGTGGGTGATGCCCATATGGTATTAGGAAGGCTCATTAATCAGTTATTCTAATAACTTGAAGGTGTCTCAGTCAATTACTAACTAATGCATTTTGTAAATACTACTGTGCTTATACATTTCACTGAGATGTTATAAAATGATTTGTTCCCCTGACATATCTTTGTAAGTGAGAAGTAGTAGCTCAGCTGATCTTATCAAGAGGGAAAGGTTAAATTAATGACTGAGTCAGTCAGTCTTTCACCCTTCATTAGCAGTGAATTAATTTCTTAAAGAAATGAAAGATCATCTTGAGTTGTATAATGTGTAAATTTCATTTTAAACGTGCTTAGGTCCTCATCTATTTACAGAATAACATATTAGTGGTGAAGTTTAAAAATATATATCCTTCACAAAAGGCTGATCTTATTAAATTGGAAAACCATCACCCTATCCTGGTTCTGTAATAAAAGCTGAAAACATGCACAGGTTAGTAAACTTGGTTTTAATGAAGAGGCACTCTATTTGGAGTAAACATTTGCTGTGTTAGTAATGTATAAATAGAATATGGTATTTTTAATGAACTTATAGGACTAGCATTTCAGTGTTTCAGAAGGTGGCAGTCATAGGCCCAGAAATTATTACTGTGGTTTCACTTGTAAACTACTGGAGAACAGGAGTTCTCATCTGCTTCCATAATAAATATGGAAAGAGTGCTTTCCATACAGAAAATATTTTTAAAGTCTATTTTAATATTTCAATAAGTGTATGCAATCTCAGACAGTGCTCTTATAAATAGGATAAGATCAAATAGTAGGGCAAGAGGTCTTGAAGGTATTTCGTATGTTTCCTTAAATGATACCGGTGACTCACTAGGTCATCCATCTTTTGAATCAGTTTTGAACCAATGTTTCATAAAGTACTAGTGGGAAGTTAGTGTGGGAAGTGCTCTTTCAGATGAGACCATATGTGGCCATGAAAGTTTCCCCCGTTCTCTCTTGAAGAATAAGATTCAGAGGTTTGGATTTTTGTTTTGCCTTGGTTCATTTCATTCCACCTACTGCATCTAAAAATGACTCCTGTAATTCTAATTACGGTAACCATTCCTTTATTTAAAAAATGAACAAAACAAAAGTCTTGAATATTTTTTTGTCATGTGAGGTCCATTGAATTGCATCCTTAATGTTTGCAGTACTGTAAAATGAAACTGGAATCCATAATTCAGTCTACAGAATTATTTTATTTCTTTAGGAATAGCAAGAGGTGTTATTTTTCATTATTCTTATTAAATACATGTAGGCCATGTGATAGCCGTTGTTATATTTTAAATTATGGCACGGTACATAAAGGTATTTTTGTTTTGTTTTTTACCAGTAGATTTTGTTGCTTTGATTGGATGGGGATTTTTTGATTGAAAGATATTTCTATCAGTATCATTTGTAATTTAGTCTGTGAAAGGCAACACAAAACCCATGCTGATTATTCGATATTTTCTTTTTTTTTTTTTCTTTTAAATGGATCAAATATGTGTGTATCATTCCCCTAAGGCATCTGAAAAGATAAAAACACTGTGTGTAATGGCACACTTACCTGGTAAAAATTCAGCTACTCCACATAACAGTTTGTTCAGTTCAACACCATCTGGCAGCTGCAAGAAGGAAAAAAAAATAGCTGGGTATATCTGCAGGTAACCTCCCTGTTACTTCACAAACACCATCCAGTATGTCATGGCTGAAATACTTTTCGTGGTTGATTTATTGACAACACACAGAACGCATGCAATGTCTTTCAGAATGTTACTGTGGAAATAATTCTGAGATCCTTGATTTGTTAGCAGAATCATGAAACTGAGCGAATACATCAGCCTTCTTACTGAAGTCATTCGTGTTATTGTTGCGATAAAAAAAAAGGTGCTAAAAAGATGAGGCCTTTGCTGTGTTTTCTACAGTCTAAATATAGACCCTGAAAAAGCAGGCAGTAAGCCTTTGGAAAATAACGCGGAAGCAGCAACGAATCATTCAGAAAACCTCAAAATTTTTAGATATGTTTTAAGATCAGATGTTGTTGGTTTTATGCTGCTCCATCTGCTTCCATATTAGAGGAGCTGAAATGAGACAGTGAGAAAAAAATCTTTAAATGTTTATTGATATTTTCAATTGATTTGGTCAAGTATATTTGTATACCGACTAATTTCTATGAACATTTGTGTGCTCCGATTATACCAAACCATGAGTTTACAGACAGACATTTTGAATGGAACCTCATGAATATATGAAACTTTGAAAAAGAATTAAAAAGCAAAAAACATACATCATTTTCTACATAAAGCTGAGGAAACTTAAATATTTTTTTCTTCACTTCAGGTTCAATGCACAGACCTGTTCTCTTAGTCCAGTAGCTGAGGAGATGGGTTTTAGAGGAAATTGAGAGTACTGTAACGGGGAGTGAAGGGGTGTCATGGTTTAACCCCAGCCAGCAACTAAGACCACGCAGCCGCTCACTCACTGTATCCCATCCGAGACCAGGACAAAGGGACATGGGAAAATTTTGGGAGTATAGTGGTGGTGGTGAAATGAAACTCTGTCACAGAAAATTAGATTACTTATACATGAATTATAGCAGACATTGACTTAAAGCACTTTGCTTGTGGGTCACGGTCAGATTTTCAGACTCAATTTTCCAACTCCATGTGTAGAATGGCTACGTTGGCCACACCTGCATATAATACCACAAGCACACACTTTAAGCATACAAGAAAGGAAGCTGAGAACAAACATATATACTGTGGTTATTTAAAATGGAAGAAGATTAGCCCTCTGTAAATACGCCCATGTATCAGCATAGCAGATGCCTTTCAGTAGCAGAGAGCGCTAAGTTGACAAAGATCAGTATAAAGCAGCTTTGGAGCTTTCCGCTTAAGTTCATTATAAAATCACGGTTTCAATCAATCTATTTCACTTTAGTTCAGAACCCGGTGTGTCAACACACATTCATCTAAGGTATAATGTCCTCTCCATGGCTGCTAATAGACTGAGTCATAGACTATTAATCATAGCATTGTGCATCTCTTCACGCATATGGAATTCTATGGGATTACACCAGAGAACAGTATCATGGACAGAACCGGAACATTTTTTTGGTAACTGTCCCAAATCTTATCTACATATTGTCTTTTATTCTCTGTTTTACCTTTTAAAAAAAGTGATTCTGTGATAACTTAGTTCTTTTAAGAATGTCTTCATCACTCTGATATAAATTGATTCCACTATCAGATCGCTGAAACGTTTGTGTACTTCCCTAGCTACTTTTATGTATTAAAAGTCCAGTGATACTGAATGTAAATAGTGATGCTTCTTACAAATGTAACATGTTGTTCAGCAAGGAAGAAAATAGAAGCAGCATGTCAGGACGTGTTTCAGATTTGAATTGTATACCCTTCTGTGCCTAATGTAGTTTTTTTATGCAAATTTAATTGGAATTAAATGTTTATAACAAATATTTAATCAGGATTCAATGATTAAATAGGCAAATTTAATTTTGCTGTCATTATTTTTTCCTAGGTAATCAATGCAGATGTGTTTTAATGACAAAGTCTAATTGAGTACTTTCATTTTATGGAAAGAAAATTAAAAGGACAAAATTCACATTTTAAATTAGAAGTAATGATGGAGGCACAAGACAATTCCTGGGGGTTAATGACTATCTGAGAAAGCTGAAGACTCAAGGCTTAGCTGTGGGCTGTTAACCTCAGGTGGTCATTAATTCTTCAAGTAATGCTCCATGCCCTGATCATTATTACAACTGAACAGTGATGGAGTAGCAAGTTTCAGCAATTAAACTATCAGCAATGTTTTTAAATGCATGTTTTTCTTTCCTACTTGGATATCCTTACACAAAGCAAAGAATGAATCAAACCATTGATAGTATCCAGACAAACCGTTGGTGTTTTTCTTAATTTTTATGATCTATCATGGAGGACATGGCACATTGTGTGACTGTATTTGAGACACACCTTGTTGTCCAGTAGTTGTGTCCTGCACACCTTAAATAAACAGCTGGATGTGTCTAGTGAGACTTGAAACTTACACAGATTCTTGTTCTCTCTGCCTAACAACGATGCAGATGTCACTGGCTTGATTCACATCAAAATCACAGCGTACATAGCATCCTGTTGTTTTCACCATTCCACATGCTAATTTCCCAATCTTTCTGCACTTAAATTTCTAGCAAAACCTTCTTTTGCTAGAAGTTGTTGTACGGCATCATTAATCAAAGGAGAAGCAAGACTCGTCCTACAAAACTACAAGCTAAAGCTAGAACTTGTTTAAAACAATGTAGGAGCTTGTACCATCACCCTTTAGTATGGCTTTTTTGAGGCAGCTTCATGCAGTGAATTCTGGTGATGTGCAGCTAGAGCTTTAAAAGATCTCATGCTTCTGCTTTCGGTTTGAGATCTACATGATTATCTAATACCACCCTGTTAGGCTAAATTTTCCTGTACTTAGGTATTGCATTTATACATACAGTGTACTTGGTTCATGTACAGAGAGTCTACAGATACCCCCAAGTCATGGCCAAACATGCAGTCTTTGCTAACGTCACTCAGTCAGTATGTGGTCCAGAAACAACTGTTGAAACACTTCAAAGTATTTATTCCACCGCTGAAACAGTTCAGCCTGTGAGTCAAGGGCAGATTAACAGACAAAAGCAGCTAATCCAAAAATCAGCAGTTTCTGCCTGACTGGAGCAAACAGACTAATGAAGCCCAGAGAGTTAGATAGGTCTCAATAAGATGCTAATAACACGTCTGCAAAGAGGTGAGCGAGCCAGTCACGGTGAGCCCCTTTTTAGAGTGACTTCAGGTGAGAAAAGGACCAAGGATTGCTGGAAGCATATCCTAATTAGCAAAATCATTATCTGATTTTCATTGTGGGCATAGATAGCACATATAGCATAGGTAGCACACCAAAGCATTTTGGTTTAAACTGCAGCATGTATGAGAATGCATGGCCAGCAGAATAAGCACAGAAAGGTTAAAATGTGTTGTGTTTCTCATTTTATGTAACTTTTGAGTTTTAACTTATTAGTTTCATTTAATTAATGCAAATGTGAGTATAACAGAATAAATTATTTTCCAATTAATATAAAACAATAAAAAATCTAGGGCAGCTTTGATTATTTAAGTTGATTATAATAGTTAAATGTTGCCAGGATAATGCATTCACCAATTTTTCCACTGAATAATAAATCTTCTATTGCAGTTCTCTGCTTGTCAGAATAGTGCTCTCTATTTTAAAATAGTCTCTACTAAAACATGCATTTGTGGTTGTGATCTCCTATAGCTGCTGCAAGGAGGAATAAATTGTGTACTTGCACGTTTTGCCAGTCCATCAGCATGTTGGTAAACCACTTCATATACACCATAAACATTAATGGCAGCAAAGTTAGAGTTATGGCTACTACTATACCCCTGTCTACATGGTCCATCCTTGTTTCATGTCAGCCATAATATTTGGACATTAGAATTATTTTTTTTTAAATTTCTTCCTGAACTACTGTTTAATAGAACTCTTCTCCATATGCTATTCCAGCATAGTCATTAGTGGGAAAATAACTGCTGCACTTGTGATTGCTATAGAGATCCCGGCATATTGCGCTTGGAAGAAAGGAGTACAACTTCTCATGTGTGTGTGAATCTGTGGCAATGAAAGTGTGGTTTAAAATGAAAAATAAGCCTGAACCTAGTTCTCATCCATCTATTTCACAGGTATTTTCACAGATTTTTATCTCATATCCCAGCTTGATCTTGTTCATAGGGGCAGTGTAGCATAGTATGGGCAGCAGGTCTGAGTGTAATTTCTTCGGTCTCTCTGCAATAAATGACAAGATACTCAATACCTCATTTCTGTGTTGGAGTTCAAGTAAAGTGCTGCCACTTCTCCACTGTTGCCAAAAAATGTAGGAAACTTCCAAGTAGTCCCTTGGATGGTATGTGAGGAGAAGAATGGCTTGCAGGTATCTTATGATTTTGAAAGATCAGAGCATCAGTTTGCACCCATGATGGACACTAGGTATCTCTGATAGTTTGTGTTTGAAAATTATCATAAAATACCAAAACATATCAATTGACTCTATAACATGAAAACAATAAACAGTTTAAAATTCAATTCCTTACTGTTAATCAGCACTTGCACAGAGTCAAGGCCTTTTCTGCTCCTCACCCCACCCCACCAGTGAATAGGCTGGGGGTGCACAAGAAGGTGGGAGGGGACACAGCTGGGACAGCTGACCCCAGCTGACCAAAGGGATATTCCACGCCATGTGACGTCATGCTCAGCATGTAAAGCTGGGGAGAAAAGAAGGAATTTATTGTCCGGATTTATGGCATTTTGTCTTCCAGTAACTATTATGTGTAATGGAGCCCTGCTCCCCTGGGCATGGCTGAGCACCTGCCTGTCACTGGGAAGCAGTGAATGAATTCCTTGTTTTGCTTTGCTTGTGTGTGGCTTTTGGTTTACCTATTGAACTGCCTTTATCTCAACCCAAGAGTTTTCTCACTTTTACCCTCCTGATTCTCTCCCCCATTCCACCAGGAGGGGGAGTGAACAAATGGCTGTGTGGGGCTTACTTGTCAGCTGTGGTTAAACCATGACAATACATTATGTTAGCGTTGCAGCTGAGGTATCCAACTGGATGCCACTTGCAGGTATATATGTGTTTTTGATCTTGTTAGCTTAGAAAAACTTCTTTACGGTGAGGGTGACAGAGCACTGGAACATGCTGCCTAGAGAGGTTGTGGGGTCTCCTTCTCTGGAGATATTCAAAACCCATCTGGATGCGTTGCTGTCCACCCTGCTCTGGGTGAACCTGCTTTGTCAGGGGGGTTGGACTAGATGATCTCCAAAGGTTCCTTCCAACCCCTAAAATTCTGTGATTCTGTGGGGTAACAGTAAAGGTGACAAATATTGGGTGGATGACCTGTCTGCGTATCTTTTTACGGTACCAGAGGCCAATTTGTGTCGCTGTTTCTACTGTTGGCAGATGGCTGAAAAGTAGCTTTTGTCATCAAAAAACTTTTCAATAGTGAGAACTGAGAAAAGAGTCATTCCAAAGATTAGTTTACTGAAAGCATATAAAAACAAGCAATAAGTTCTCGAAAGATTTGATGAAATAATTTCCTACAAATGTGGGAAGTAGCTTAAATAAGAGACTGGGAACACTGTGTAGCCTTCTACCTAACACACTGACAAGTCACTTGTATTTTCTCTGCATTAGTTTGTTTCTAGAATAATTGGTATTGACTGTCTCAATTAAATTCATTAACTAAGCTGAACAGAGGTTACTTTATAATAACTGATGGAAGTTCTCTGCATTTTATTTCTTTTATTATTCTATTACAGAATAAAGATCAGATGTGGAAAGGAGAAGGCAAAGAAATTCAAACACTCCAACTTCCTCACGGTGTTTCCAGATGCAGCTGGCAGAGATGTATTGACTTCAACTTGTTTTGACTCAACAAAAAAGTGAGTTGCGTAGCCAATGACTATACTTGTGTACAGGAATCATCAGTTAAGACTCATGAATGCCAATCCATAAGATTAGAATCTGACTTTAAGCTATTGTTCGTGATAATAAGACTGAAGAGATGTGTTTTCCCTCTCAGATAATGGACCTGAACAGGTATGATTACAAAGTAGTGTGGGAGACATTATCTGTGTTCAATTTATACTTTTGCGTAGATAGGTGGAGTGTAAAGCTATAGCTTCGTGCCTCCTTATCTCTTATGGTCTTCAAGTAGCAACACATGAGCTTGACTTTCTCTGTTTTACACGCTGGAAATTTAAAAAGTGACAATATGTTTAGTGTTTAGAAATGCAGAAGGTAGTTCCCAGAACTAACTTTTCCCAGTCTGAGGCAGCTCTGCCTCCTCCATTTCCTTCTTTATGCTGTACAAGGATACTTTTGTGCCCTATGCAAAAAAAATCCTGTATATTTGAGAGTTAAAAGTAATATTGAATTCTGTGTAATCGTGTAAGGTAAAAATTAAAGCTTTTGCCTATCACATTTTATTACCATTGTGTGTTTAGTGATTGTGGAGCCTATAAAGTAACAGAATTCTTAATCAGAAAATCAAATTAACCTTTAGGATGTTTTTATATGATTCATTTTCAGCACTTAAAAGATTGAATCATAGAGTGGGTTACATTGGGGAGAGCTCACTAGAATTTGTATATAGTGAAATTTTGGAGTGTAACCATTCTTATTAACTGGTGCTCTTTCTGTAAGAGACTATCTCAACTTATAGTGAAAAACACAGAACACATTCCTCCTCTTCCTTTATCTGTCTTCTTTATCTTCATTAAATTATGGATTAAGATTCTTATCCTGCTTCTTTATCTCCATTAAAGCACTGTCACTGAAGACAAATTTTGTCCCCCCAGTTGCTTTTTACAATGTTATTGTGATTTTCTGGTGTAGAGCAGTATGTGAAATTTTCAGCTTTCATCTTTTCATCCATATAGTTGTTTGGAAAATCCTGTGATACTTTTGTGCAGAGAAAAATTTTTTTCTCTTTTTTTACTTCTTCTACCTCTACAGTATAACAGTGCTTTTGTTCCTCTGACCACTGATGTCTTCCCAAGAAATCACAAATGTATAAAATATTACGCCATTCACTCAGTTAGCTTTTTTTTTTTGTGTAGGTTCTCAGTAAATAAGGCATTTCTTCTCATGCTATATTGGGAATGTACTTCATATTGTGTGTTTCAGCCAGCAGTTAAAACATGCCTCTTGACTGGTAAAACATGAATGGCATTCTCACTGGTCCATCTGTTTAAAGTATTTTTGAAGTGCTATAGCACAAGCCATAATATTTATGAAAATTCATATTCATTTGGATAGTGATCACATTTTTAACTTTAACTCTTATTTTGTTTCTGCGTTTTTTTGCTATTATGATGAAATACTTCAGGAAGGAAAACATACTGGAGCCTAGTTCTGCAAAGGCAAAACTTTACATTGAGTAAGCAATTGTTTGTAGTTTTTTCCTTTATATTTTCCTGCAAAAAATAGTGTATGCCCTGAAAATTTGGGAGTGATGTTCATACCTTTAGAAGCATAAAGCCTAAGTCTCCCTAGTTGAGTCACCAGGGTTCAGAGTAAACCCACAAAAACTAACACAGCTCCACCAGCATGCAGCATATAGCAGTATGTAACTAATGTAAGAGAGCCTGGAGTGGTGCTTATTGGTAGTGGTCATTCTCTTTAAATTAACTTATAGGCTGTGCCAGATAAAATCAAATGAGCCTACAGCGTAACGAATATTTCACTGAGCCAAATATTCATAATGTAAAAGAAATTATTCTAGCTCTCACACCATGCATCCAAAATAAGAATCATGCAACCAAACCCGTCTTTTGAATAAATCCAGCAGAATATGATTAAAAGTACAGTAATCAGTAGGTTATTTAGCTCTCATTAATTTTCCTTTTTCTATCATCATATTCTTCCAAATATGCTTTCAGGTTCTTCTTAGCAAAATGTATTTTTAACTTCCAAGCATGCTTTCTTCAGTTTGCATCATGCACTATAGTTTATGCATATATGAATGCAGAAATGAATGTAACCTGTTTGTACATTTATCAGATTGTATCTACCCCATTAGTCTCCATAATGGCTAAGTAGTGGTTCCGGTGTGTATCTCCTGTGCTGACCTCATCTGTCAGTGGGCCCACAGTGGAAAAGATTCTTCTGTTTCCAACAAAATAAATTACTCTTTAGCCCAGGTTACGCATTTGAGCTGCTACAACAGTATTATTCATAAAAGTGAAGTTGTTTGTGTTCAGACATTTTTAGTGTGTAACACCCTAATCCTACACCAGATCTAACAAGATGGGAAGAAAGCAGATGATTACGTCAGTATAATTAAAATTGTCCGTTTTGAAAATTCATGGATAGACAATTAATAGCTAATTCATTCAAACTTCATTCATGTTTTGTACCTAGCAGATACATCCAAGGAAAGTTAGAAAGTTAGGTCTGAAACAAAAAAAAAAATTAAATTCAGCATGCTAAAAGAAAAGTTATTTACTTCATGTATCTTAAAATCAATATAAAATGAGCTAAATGTGTTCCAGGAATTACAAGAAAAATATATATATAAGATGTGGAATTGCCACGTGCATTTTCTTCCAATTTGTTTTAATTCCATTCAATGAACACTCAACACGGAACATTATTACAGAGAGTAATGTGGTCACTTTCTGTCATTAATGTGCATCTTTTTCCTTAGTAGTTTGCTAGTTCTTAGGATAATGGAATGGTTTTTCCTGTGATTTAAAGAGATTGAATAATTTTTAGATATATTTCAGCTGCTTCTATGCCAAATTAGAAGTACGATTGTGAAATGAATGTTGTAAGCTCTGCGATCCTGTTCTGTCTTAGGAACTATAAGGTAAAATATACTCAGTGGACAAATAACAGTTTTGCTGTGCAATGAATAGCTAACTATTTTTACAATTATAATACTACATTATTTTTTTCAGCATAATATCATCATTTAGCTTTATGCTGTGTTCTAATTATTTTCATGCAATATGCATTAGTCCTAAAGACTAGATGATTGGTATATCAAGTATTTTGTTAAGTTATGGTAATATATGAAATTTATTTAATTTGGATGAAGTCTGGGATCTTTTTTTATTTTTGTAGGGTTTTTTTTCTTAAGCTTAAATTCAAATCTCACTATAAATTCAAATCTCTACTCTTACATAATGATTACTAGACATATCACACCACCCTTTGGAGGTAACCATGGCATCCATGTCTTTAAAAAGTGTCAACAGATTCTTATTCTTCTTTGTCTTCATCCAACTGTAACTCCTTATATATTGAATTGTAAACAGAATTTAGACTCTCCTATATCCTTTGTCTGTATCCTCTTACTGCCCTGGGGACCTGTGGTGCCAGCAGGCAGTAATGTATGTGTGTAAATTTCAGGAGAGCTGCTTTGCGAAGGAGTAAGAATGAGAGGTCCTGTTTGCTGGTTTACAAATAACTTGGGATTCTTTATGTTTGGGGCATCTTTTTCCACAAAGGAAAATGACTGCTCTAAAGCAAATCACAGCAAGCACCATCACACGACAGTGACACAGTGACAAACTTCCCCAGGCAGTGGCCTCTGTTTAGTGTCAGAGGTTTTCCAGCCCTCATCCCACTCCTACTATGCTGCTCTAGACAATGTTCAAAGCCAGATTTAGCTGATTAATGCCAACATAACTGACTAAAGTTTCTCATAGTTCAAATCCTGTCAGTAGCGTGGAGGTCATGCATCATCTTAGGTATGACTAGCGGTGAATTAAAAGGTAAGAGCTGTGCCGGCTCTCCAACACTAGCTGCTTAGCCAGCAGAAACAATTCCATACTGAAATAGGAAAGCTATTTTAATCAAAAATATGTCATAGAACATTTTGTAATTTGGAATTCACAGTATTAAAATAAACATTTTCAGCCAATATAAGGAGAGGATGAGAGCAAATCCTGAGATCGTGGATCGTTGATTTCCATTGAGAGGAGAATTGAGGGGTTATTTTAGCTTTTCTCACAAGTTCTTACTTTTATTGCTATCATGCCTGGCTCTTCTTCTCAAGTGACACAGCTGGCACTTCTGACTGTTTCTGGCATCAACAACTGGCTCTGTCAGTGTACATAAGAAGCCTTTAACTGTCTCATGCCACCCCTATAAATTATGAATCCTGAGCCAAGGCTTCCTTGAGTCAGAGGGGGATGTCTATACTAGAAAGTGCTAGAAAATTAGTTTCAGGGATGTCTAGTATAACTCAAGTCCTGCAGTGGAATCAGCTGAAATAAAACATGTTGGTACCTGTCTTAATTCCTACATTTAAGTAATTAATGGGTTTAGGTTGAGGTTTTTAATAGCTCTTTTTATAGTTTATAGCTGATTGTGCACTGTGATAGTGACTTCTCATGTCTTGTTTACTTTTTGGCTTTTGAAGGGCATCATTCAATATAGTATCCATATGACTTCATTAAAATGTTATTTAAATTGAAAATTTCTACAGCAAAGTCAGCATTTTATAAAACAGTCCATACATTTATTACTGTTTGCAAAGATCAAAAATGTGAGAAAAGTGTATTGCAAATATAAAATACCTAGCTTGCTGTCTTAAGTGTTTTAAGCATATTGTAAACCTGAGATAGAAAGAGCTAGTAAGTGAGCTGACATAATCTCCATTATTCTATTAACAGTGTGAAAAATGTATGAAGAACTAACTATTAAGTATGTTGTCAGGTATTCCATAATCAGATGCCATTGTAACAACAGGCATATGATTTTTGTGGTGTTCGTGATAAAATAATATGGACAACTGATTCACTTCATTAAAAAGGTACATCATGAAAACCCAATGCTTGTTTAACATCTTTACAACATATTACATCGGGGTACTGGATTTGTTTGGTTAAGTTGTTGAGGGGTTTTTTGCAAGTGAAATTTCTGTAAATTGCAGAATAAGCTCGTGACAGGCAAAGGAGATACTAGGACTTTTGCAGACAAAGGCAAGCACTGTTTCAACAGCTGGTATGTAGGGCTCTTAAAGAAACAGCAAACATTTGTATGGTCAGGATAACTGATAAGATAATCCATAGCAGACTTCTAGAAAATCTTTTAAAAAACAAAGTAGTAAGGATGTTTTTGCTGTCACAGGTGGTGCCTGAGTTGTTTGGGTTGGGTGATGCCATATAAACTACTTTCTGTTTTCTCCCATTACTTCAATTATTCGTATGCTATTTTGCAGTGTGAGAGCATTAGAGGCAGTTACAGAGAGCAAACGTTCAATGTTATTTTGCCCCAGCAGTTCAGGTTCTCCTTCTGTCTTTTCTGGCAAGTTATCTCTAACTGAAATATTTTTGGACTTAGTACTACAAATACTATAAAACAATTGCCAGCACAAGTGGCTAGAAATTATTTCTTCAGGTGGTTTCCCAGGCTTTCTTTTCTCTTTCTGTAGGAGCTTTCTTGCTCATTTTTATGTAAAATAATAAAAGAGAAAGAGTAATTAGCCAAAATAAAGCTTCCCTTCCCACACGCTTACGCTTACGAGCTCAACCAAAGCCAAACATTATTTAAAACTTGAAAGCTAACTATGTTCGTTGATTCATTCTGAGGAAGGAAGCAGATACACAGAGAAAGTGAGATTTTTTTGTAACCTATATATTCAAAACCTAGTATAGTTGAATTTTAACCATCAATTATTAGGAATTTTAAGCATCAGGTTTTAGGAATTTTGCAGAGCAGTCAACTTATGAAGCCCAATTCTCAAAATTTTTAATTTACTCGCAATTAGTTTATATTTCTTTCTTTTTGTTTCCAATTGCATCACTCTTTTATATTACATAACTATGTCCACTATTCTAAAATGAATTCAGAACATGAATTTTTTAAGCTTGTAATCCAGTTCTTAATTGGGCCTGGAAATGTTTGTTTCACTGGCCAGAAGTTATGCAGAAACTCATCTCTGAAATCAGGATTTTGTGAAGTAATGAAAGGCCTAAGGAAGCTTAGTTCAGGATACAGTTGATGAACTGAACTGTGTATTTTTAGTCACAATACGGAAATGGACCGTAATAAATAAATAAAATAAAGTGTTAAGTCACTCTTAGTATATGCACAACCCTTTTCGTTGTCCTTCTCTATGAGGATTCCCTTTAAATAATTGATTCAGAAACAATCTAAAGGCCATTCCGCTGTATTGCCATGCAATTATGCTGGTGATCTTTAGGCTCTGTAAAATGTTTTCTTTATTTCTAAAGTAGGATTTTGCATGCAACTTGATATGCTTGTTCCCCTTAATAATGCACACTTCTTGAACAGTCCTTTCACGAAAAAGAAAATATACCTCCATTGCTAAGGTGGTATCTTGTGATTTATCCTGTCCCACAAATTCTTACGAAAGAGAAACAAAGCGCCTTTGCAGGAAGTACAATGACACATAAACAGCTAAATTAGGATACAAATTTCTGGAAAACAACAACTCACCTGCCCAAGAATGCAAAGAGGACACCGTCTTGTGAAACAAAGTAAGCAGAGTTAAGCATGGATTCATGGCCAGATTTATGGGCAAAGAATGGAGACAAAAAACCCAAAACAGCCAAAAGCAAAACAAAATGAAAGTGACAGAGGCAACCATAAGTGAAACTTAAACATGAGGCTGAATTTCAGTTGTCCTTCCCTAACCATCATTTTGAATTAGATTAGTAGAATAATATTAAAAGTCTACTGGGAAATAAATAATGTTGGCTTAATACTTTTTGCCCAGCATAACATGATAAAACGCTTTTATACTAAGGATTTAAAGGAAAAACATTTTTGTGTATCCAGTCTAATATTTGTCCTAAAATCATAGAATTGCCTAGGTTGGAAGGGACCTTTCAGATCTTCAAGTCCAACCATCAACCTAACACTGACAAAATCCGTCACTAAACCATGTCCCTAAGCACTACATCTACCCATCTTTTAAATACCTCCAGGGATGACCATTCCACCACTTCCCTGGGCAGCCTGTTCCAATGCTTGATAAACCTTTCAGTGTAAAATTTTTTCCTAGTATCCAATCTAAACCTCTCATGGCACAACTTGAGGCCATTTCCTCTTGTCCTATTGCCTGTTACTTGGGAGAAGAGACTGACCCCCGCCTGCATACAACCTCCTCTCAGTAAGTTGTAGAGAGTGATAAGGTTTCCCCTCAGCCTCCTTTTCTCCAGGCTAAACTGTTCTGTGCTCTTTGGAAGTATGAAGAGATCGTTCAGTCTCACACCTATGACACAAATGTCATCTCAATACTCAATATACCATGATACTGCAACTGGGTTTAAACTAAAATCCTCTAATGGCCAAATGAACAAACTTAAGCACCACCAATTTAAAAGAAGATCATGGTGAGGTTGTGGATGAGTCCTTGTCAAGTTTTTTAGTATACCCATGCTTATCATCTGTATTTTATCTTCATTAAAATCTTTTCCACTAATTTATGCCCTGGAAATCTGAAAGGACAAAATAGCTTATTGTCTCCAGTTAAAGCAGGCAATTGAAAGGAACTGTTACTATGGTCATGACCCAGGACGAACTTCAAAACAGAAGTCCTGAACATACTCAAGGAATAAAAGGTATCATAGCCACATTGGCCAACCTTGGGTAATTAGTTTTGTCAAGAGTAAGTGCACTTCTAATACATTTGGCTATACTGCTTCCAGGTTGTTTGGAGCTGTCCTTGTGCTGCCTTGTGTGGATGTACTAGTTCAGCTGGCACAGGCTTACAAGTCTCAGATCTCAGAGATCTGTTAATGGCTTTTCTAGTGAACACACAGCTTAGAGAGATTTTAGTGCTGTGGCAGTTTAATCACTCTCAGTGCACATTTCATTAGTAAAAAGGGGTTTTTCTCCTTCTTACTCCTGAAAACAAAGTTTATGTGATTGTACTTTTCGTGTGTCTCTGTGCTTTCTTACAGAGACACTTGAATTTCTTATCTGATTTCAACCAGAAGGCAATAAAGAAGGGAAGACAAAACTGAGAGGGGATCAAAGACATCAGTTGGAGGCTAGGTTTTCACAAACTAAAAAAATTTAGTTAGCATATAGCTTCTTAGAGGAAAATCAGTATTCTCATAGGAAGACCAATGCTTTTGAGGCAACAAGCCACTTGTTCATGCTCTGTAGTTCACTTGTCAGAGTGGATAACGGCATGTTTTCTTCAGTCCTGCATAGAGATATGGAACTCCATGGACTCCCATTTTGTACGTCCAGAAAGGAATTGATACAGGACTGACTTAGTGCCTTGGAACTTTCCTTAATGCTCCCCCAAAGCTGTCCTTCCTGCACTGCACAGTGACAGTGACGGCATGTTTCCGGCCTTACCTGCGCTTGCCAACAGGAGAAAGCCTAGGCTTTCCCTGACTTAGAAGATCAGAATATATATGTCTGTCTGTCATCCGTATTCCTCCCTTCCTCCATTCCTTTTCCTTTACATAAGACCGACCTTTGCATGTACCAACCTTGCTTAGCAGAAGTTGTGTCTAATTTTCATTGAAATTAGTTCCTGTTAACTTCTAGGGAGTAATAGCAGGTTGCAAGCTATTGACCACTTCCTGAGGTTGTGGTCAAAATCTATGGAAATTGGCACACTTCTAATAACTTCAGTGAAGCTTTGTTGATTTCTAAGTCTTGGTCTGAAGTAATCTAATTTTAATGACTTTAAATTAAAAAAAAGTGTAATTGTAGTAACATATGGATTCATCAAAGTAAAATGAAAAAGAAATAATTTGACTTCTGAGAGAGAAGTTCATTTTTCAACATACTAAGAATTGGTGCTTCAGGTACCACATGAACCAAATTCCCATCTAGCAGCTAGAGAGTAAGTGACACATGAAGAGACACCTACCTTTTACTGGACATCTGTCATGGTCACTCACCAACAGACTGTCCAGGACTTGTTCTGAATTTTGCTCTGAGTTTAACTAAGGTGAATTAAGCATATTTTTTTTTTTTAGAATAGTGCTCTAATTGAAAGCAATGGATTTCAGAGAGGCCAGCAATGAACAAAAATGGTGGCTAGCCTTTCACCTACCTTTTCCTTCATTAGATCAGTGCAAGTCAACTTGGCAGGATATCACGATCGACAAAGCAAAAATGTGTATGGGATGACAATATCACATCACTTCTAAAAAAATGGGTATTCTAAATCTGCCAGCAGATTTTGAGACCAACTTAGTTTTTTGACAAAGTCTTTTTTGGTATAGATTTTTCTGAGAACTGTGTGTGAGTTCTCACCTCTGATGTCTTTCCACCTTGGACACAGTCTCTAACTTATTCAGAGTTTTTTTTCCATTTTCTGTGTTGAAAAGGTCTTAAATTATATAATTCTTCAAACTTGTTTTAAGTGAGAGTCACCATATTTCAGCATGTTATGCTACCAAATTAGGAAAGATACTTCCCAGTAGTTGTCAGACAGTAGTTACTGTCAAAACAGAATGATCTTTAAAAGTATGTCAGGTTTGACTTAGTCACTTTGGCAAAGTATCACATTTGGTAAATGTTGATAAAATCTGAGGATTAACTTGAACAATTTAAGATTGAAGTTACCAGTCTGACATAGGGAAGCCTAGCATGAGACATGTTTAACTTCCATTATTGGTATCTTAAACAAGAGTCACTACAGATGGTGCTGGCCTTTCTTGGAGAGTTTAAAATATTATTTTACCTATTGTGACAGTTAAGTGTCCTTGGAGGTCAGAAACAGGTAATCCTCCTATTCTGCTTAATCTATATTAAAGTATGTAAAGCTACACGACACTTTTACCGAGAAGTTATCATATTTATAGTAAGGCTGTCTTACTGACCATGAAGGTGAAATGTGGTTATTGTTGTGTGCTTCTTATTTTCATTCAAACCTGAGTTTAAAAAGAGAAAAGGTTATCAAATGAAAGATGATTCCAGAAGGAAAGTAAAGGCCCAACAAGTACCAGCAATAAAAACTGTCTTATAAGTGTTTCAGGAATTTCAGAAATATTAGCTGCTGTAACAGAACATGGGACTGCAGACAGAGCAATCATTCATCATTTAACATCTGAATCATTTCTTGCTGACTAAAGAGAAATACATATCAGAGAAGTCAAATAATCCTTTCCCATTATTATATATGATTCATGAATTCCAGATATTATACAAATGCACCATTAATCTTAAAGGAAGTAGTGTTTGTCAAAACAGCATTTAAACATGCAAGATTTTTTTAAATGTTTGCAAAAAATGTAGTTGCTGATGATACAAAAGGAGTTAAGTTCATCTGTGAGATACTCAACTCTTTTGTTTGTCCATGACACCTTTGAAAGTGAGAGAAAGCTTTGGTGCCTTGTTGCTGATGAGCTCCTCGCAGCTGACCTTGCTTTCAGCAGGAAGCAGCACTAGATGTCCTGCTGAGGTCATGGCCGAATTTTCCTCTGATCTTTTTGATACCTAGTTAGGAGTGAAGTAAAGAGGTTCTGGATGAAATATTATGTGGTTTTATAGCCTTAAGTGTCCTAAGAGAGTTTTTTTGTGTGTTTTAGAAGCTTTCATGCTAATCCTGAGAAACAATTTTTGCATGTAGCAAGTAATTTATGTACTTATTTGGGAGACAGCTTTGACCTTGTGGTTTGTTCATGTTGTGTGAAAGAGCAAAAGCAGTAATTGTTGAGCCATTGGAATAAAGTAGTTTGAAGAAAAGGTGACTGAAGTGTTTATGAGGTTTTATAATGAAATGTTATGCAATCTAGTAATAAAGAATATTTATTTTCTAGCTGGGAAAGTATGAAACATAGAAATTGGAGCACATGCATCCTGTCTTGGTCTCGGTCCCTGCTTTTGAACAAGGCATGTGCTATAATGAAAGTCGGTAGTAGTAGGATTTGCAATATATTAAATGTGCTTTTGCCAATAAAGAAACATGTTTTGCCAGAATTTGGAACGATTTTGATACCCTTGTGTAACTGTTTCAAAACATGCCATAGAAATTGTTGGGATTTGTTATTGTCACTAGATCTGAATGTAATGAAGTGCGTGTCTGATGTGGTAACTAATGTTATGCTTCTAGATTTACAAAGGTTAGCAAAACTTCCAAGTTGGCACCCAATTGCATCAATACATTTGTGTTCACAGAAGTGGATCTAGAGGTTTCTTTCCCCTTTTTGTTGGAAGGAAGTAGGATCCTGTTGAGAAGGCACTAGACTGGAAGTCAGGACTTTCCTGCTTGTGCCCCAGACTTTCTGTTAGCCCTGGACAAGTCATTTGATTCTCACCACTGCAGTTTTACATTAGAAATGTTTCTTTCCTATTTCAAATAGTAGTTTAATAGAATATGTATTAAACATGTTTGAGTTATTAAGATGTAATGCTGATATGTGATTCCAAAGTAGTGCCTGCACACATTCTTATTGAAATTTGAGTTTTGTATGTAAATTACTTAATTCTGTAATTCCTTTAGGAAGTTTCTATTAAAAGGAATCAAATGAAAATTTTCTCATCTTAAGCCTAAAAATATTCATGATTTGGCAGCAGAAAACAAAATGAGGAAACTTTTGGTCTTAAATCTGCCTGTTAAGTTCATGGTATGTCTAAAAGCAGGTTCATTTCAGGAAACCAATCTTAATACTGCTGGTTTAGAACTCAAGAATCAGTAAAAATCAGCTGTCATCATCTTAACTCTCAACTGAAAGTTCTTAAGTAATGCTTGCATTGTAGAGTAAACGGGCAATACTCATCCTGTTATCTGCATTATTAATACAAGTAATATTTATGGTATTGCTTGTATCATTAATACTGTATTTCTTGTATTACAAGCATTATAGCTTCTAGGTCTCTCAGTGGCTCAAGCTGGAGAAAGTTATTTAAAGAAATCTCTGAATCAGTGGTGCCAATAAACTTGTTATCTTATATTCTGATTTATAGATTTATGAACTTCTCCACTTTTTGGTGGCTTTTAAGAACTCTTCTTCAGTATTCCTCTATTTGTTGGTCTGGCAGAGGCTTGTAAGTGAGACTTGCAGGCACTGAAATGTTGCTTAGCAATTTGCTGAAGCCACAGTTTTTCTATTGCTCTCCTGCTGTGCTTGAAATTCACCCATTTATGTTTAAGCATGACAATGTGAAACAAGCAGAAATAACCATTATTTGTTTTATCATGTCTCTGGGACAAATTTGTCAGCCTTTCATCAAGGAAGACTTGCATTGTCCTCAACAGGATTTCTGTGTGATGAAGGACTGCTGCATTTAGTGCTTTGAGTTTTTAAATCTCGCACTCTCTGTGCCTGACTATTGACAAATATGCCACACTAACACTTTATTTATTTTTTATTGAAAGTAGAAGCTTGCTTTGCCTCCCTCTTCTCGATTCTTGTTTGATGTCAGACAAATTTACATGGATGATTGCTCCCTTAGCATGCTTATCTATCATCATAACTGTGAGATATCACCGTCAGTGCAGACCCGAAGTGAAGAGATCAACCAAATTCTGCTATTTATTTAAAGGACACATTAACCTTCAAAATCTGATTTATTCTTCATTTAGACATCCATGAACTCCCACCCATTTTTAATGTTTTCATATCAACTGTTCCCATGAAGCAGGTGACTTTACATTAGTTCTGATGCCTCATTTTTCTGAGTATCTGAATCTTGTGGCTGCTACATCAAGCCTGCTGAATTTCTGGTTCTGCAGGAAGAAGTGCAACCAGAGTATAAATTCTCTACATTCAATTATGTTAAACATTTGAAACGTTCTTGTTAATAAGATCTCATGGAGGATTAGGAACCACTTGTGTGACACCGGTTAGTTTTTTCCCAATTTACTTAATTTCCTGGGTTTTTTGGTTTGTTTGTGTTCTTCCTCCTTGCGCATACAAAGTATCACTTAAACTGCAGCATTCAGTTACAAGTAGCTGGGCTAATAAGGGTTTTGACCAGCATAGTGTTGTCACATGGTCCGCAGTAGATTCCTGTTTCATTCATGGAATAAGAGGTCACCTGAGCGCCATTATCTGTGCAGAAATTGCTCATCATGATCATCGCCGTTCTCATACTGATATTCCTTATTACTCCCTCCCCGGTGACACAGTATGATGGCACTTTATAGTCCTCCTGAGTCAGCTGTCATTTTCTATTCATCACTCCTCTTTATGTAGTTTCAAATAGGTCTGTGCATATGACTGATGCACATTCCCATGGGATATAAATACACTTCAGAACCTTCCTCGCACCAATCAGTCTGATCCCTGGGCATGTTCATACTGAGCGCTCTTGATATTATCGTTGTCTGAGCTTAAAACTTCCAGGTTGAATAAGTTCCTTCATGCTGTTGAGGTTAGTTTCTGTTTTCTCTCTTCAAAGGCTAAATAGATACACAAGAAAAGTGAAATACAGCCAAATAAATAGAGTGCCCTTGAGATTTTTTTTTTAATATATAAAATTCACAGAAGTCTTAATGGTAAGAGTTTGAGAGAAATTTCAAGTATCCAACTCCCATTTGAGACTTTGAAAAATCTTCCTTCTATCTTTAACTATTGTAATAATTCTTAAATCACATGTTCCTCCCTCACTTCCTGGAGGCAGTCAGCACACACCAAACAGTTGAAAATATGGTGCAGTTTCAAATATAATGATATCATCATTACAAGTTGATGCAGTCAACACCTGTTTTGGCGTCCTCTTCACAAGTAATATTAAAAGCTACTGCACGGCATTGACTAGTAAGTAGAGAGATCAAGTAACAACAATTTATTGGTAGAGGTTTCTGGGTTTTTTTTTATTCCATGATACATTGAAAAGAAATCATTCTGAATGTGTCCGTGTATCTGACAATTAATTGAAAAAGTTAGATTTTCAAGTTAGGTCTCCTCTGTATATCAATTGAAAAAAGAGTGCACCCTGGACCAGTTACATTGATATAGCTTTATGGCCCTTTTCTGTTTGGCTGAAAAAGCATTATTCAATTTAAAAACCTCTAGTTGAAACCACTTTGGCCAGCTCTTAAAAGTAATCACTTTACCATCTATTTTAATAAGTAATTTTTAATAGGCTTTGTGCAATACGAGAAGAAAAGACCTGTCCTCTAAAGAAGAGCCCAAACTAAGTATACCAGTAGACTAGAATCAAAAGAGAGAGACTTATATGGCCATGACTGTCCCTAGTAACACTATACCTTTAAGCTTTTTATAAAAACTATACTTTTAAGCTTTTTATAAAATACTAGACCCTTATGAATGGCATATGCACAAGCCAGTGCACAAACCAAATGCTTAGCATTACGCTCCTTTTCCCAAGGAATTCATGCACTCCTCTGACTTGACTCAAAGCCTGAACCCTCTAATGGGACTGGATTCAGAGGAAGAAAGTCTTTTCTTTAAGAAATATCTTTAAGGGATGAAGTTTTACCTAAACTTTACTCAAAATGTTAGTGGCTAGAATATTTTCATATGCTATCAGGCTGAACTCTTTCATTTGCTTAATGGGGCTGTCTTGTTCTCTCACATCCAAAAATAGTGTTTAAATTTCCATGATTTATAGTAACCTGAGTAAGACATCTCCAAGTTTTCCCAGTGAAGCAGTTGGTTAATGTATGAACTGGCTCCACCCACAAACCAAATGTTTGTATAGATCACTGGACCATAAAATATTCTGGCCCTAATTTGCCACATCTCCATCTATCAGCAGATAGGACTGTTGGAATAACAGAGAGAGAGAAAAGATGTAATCACCATCAGCTTACTGTGTTTTGTGCGGTATCATGTTTTAAAATCATCATCATTCTAATCATATTTTCTATATTTTCTTTCAGTTAGAGTTTAACCTGTCTGATTGTATCAAGGCACTTTCTTTGAGATGTCAGTTCATCATATACCATGACAGAGAGAATACAGTTGCTAACACCTTTTTAACAGAGGATACAAGTGAAAATTGCTGGTCTGATTTTGAATATTAGTCAAGAACTGTTAGCTTTTCTGGAGTAAGTGCTTTTCTTTGAGCTGTTCATGTGAAAATCTTTGGTTTCCATTTTAGCAAGGACACCTAAGGAATTTTCTGATGTCAGCTTGCTGAGTCTATTTCCATATCTCTCTCTTCTTTCTGGGGATAAGGATAAGTTTTTATTAATCTCAGAACAGAGAATATCGGTGAAGAGCTGCCAGGATGAGGGACAGATGAGAGATCAACTTTTAAATGCATAGTCAAATCAAATACATGTTTTCCAGAAGAAGAAACAGGAACAGGAACTCAGATATCTTGTTTGGATTCGATCTCTATCATTCATTTAACTTGAAATGATGGATGTAAATTAAGGTAAGTAGAGTTGTAATTTCTGACTGACTAGGATCAGAAGGAAAACTTTTAGAATAAGGCTGAATGTCAGAAACTTACTTCTCATTTGCAGGTAACAGGTATATTGAATCCCTCTTTCTCAGCAGAATCATAGCTAGTGGTGCAGCAGGAGTTCTTAAGTGTTACTACTTGTGGTAGGTAAAGCAAAATGCTTTCCTGTTATTGTCAAAACAAATGCTGACATTGAAAGTAATGAGCTACTTTCATATAACAGGATACATTTTAAGATTATAAAATTATATATTTAATTATCTTTTTCTTGAACTTTGCAGTCAGTTATATAATTCCAATAATGGATTGTAAAATCTCTATTAAAATGCTCTTAATTTTTCAAGAGTGTGTCCTCTGTCTATTTTCATTTGGTTTTACAGCTGCAGGAAACCTAGACTTTGAATGAGGCTCTAGTATGGATCAAGAACCTTTAAAAATGTGTATTGGTCATTTAACACTAGCAGAGATGATGAAAAATATGCTTCCATCCTGATTTTGGAAGGCTTTGTGGGAATTCAAAAGTAGCCATAATTTAGAGACATAATTAAATGTGCCAATACCAAATCCGTAGTTCAGACAAAAATTTGCATTTACTGGCAAACTAACACAAATGATTGGAAATCCCAGTTAAGGTAAAGTAGCAACTAAAATACGATTAGTCTTTATTATAAGGTGAGGCAAATGGAAGATCAACTACAATAGCTACTGCATAATTAAAGTGCAGAGTGTTGTTATGGGAAAAGGATGTATTTTGAAGCTTTCAGAATACGATTTTAATGACTACACTTGGGTTAAAGGTTAAATTCACTCTTTAACATTTGTCAGCAAGCCCTTGAGTGTCATTAGCGTAGTTGAAAATATTAAAGATCACCATTTTGCTTTTCCTCCAGAAAATGTGGTGCAGCTCAGCTGGTGTTCTAATTTCTCTTACTTCATTTTCCTTGAATAACTATCTACTCTTATAAGATAGTTTATTTTAAAAGAAAATTTAAAGTGAGTGTTTTAATTGAAGGTAGAATGTTACAAAATAGTTAGATCAAAATATAAACATGAGTGAAAGTAATTCATAAATCCTGTTCTGGAGTAACACCTTTATGTTTCTGCTGTTACTGTGCTGAAAAACAGTTATGGCATATCATGCCTTACTTTCCTCTTTAGAGTGTTTTTTTAGCTTAACATATAGAAAGTTCTTTGTAGTTATTTTGGGTTGGCTTTTGTAGGAGTATGCTTCCGTAGCCTGAAGTAAAATCTCTTAATTGCAGGGAGGGCAGAATGTGTAGTGCATTTTAGATATTGAATCTTAATTATTTCATCCATATGTATAGTCCCATCTGCTTAAGCACGCTGCACTCAAAGAACAGGGGGCCTTCTTCCCTCTTCCCCCACCTTGAAGATGATTTCAACAAAGCAGCATAATCTGTTCCAAAGAAATGCAATTCATTCTTTCTTGTAATGGACCTGGAGAGGGTGATCAACTGTTAACTGTAATTGCAACTGCTCCCTAGTATGGTAGAGTTTAATTCCATTTTTAATAGGGACATGTATCTGCAGTAGGGTCTACAGTGCTACTAGCTGCGTCCCTATGATAAATAAAATATAGAAGTTTATAGTATCTAGAATTTCGCTCCCCAAACAACTTTGTAGACCAGAATCTAAAGCCACTTTGGGGAAATAAATGAGAGGCTCTTTAAGGAAAATATTGAATAATGAGCTTGCTTGAGATCTTTTACACCCATATTATTTAAATCTGTTCATTGGGCTTCTTAGAGCAATGGGTCATTCATTTTTTAAGCTATTCTGCTGAGATAATTATTCATGAGATTTGCATAGGAATGTGTCAAGATGGTGGTGATATAAGATTGTGTTTATGGGAGTTTAGTACATTTAGATCTGTTAGAATTTTGTATGTGCATGTGCATAGAATTTCAGATAGGGATTTTGAATAAATTAATAAATATTGTGAAAAACACCAGATGAATATTTTTTGCCATGGAAACCTGAGAATTTGCTTGAAATTTATCTAAGTAATATAAAATGTTTTACCTTTTTTATCCCGTGGTGATACTGTTGGTAAGGAGTGTCATTTATGGCATGCTACTTAGAAGGTATGAGAGAAACAGAAATAGCTTTCTACATTCTTATAGGTTGAACGGATTGATAAACAGATTTTAAGCTGTTTATGCATTCAAGCACAGCTGTAGAACTTAAGCAGTGACTGCCGTTATTGTACGAAAAGTACTGAACAACAACAACTTTCCACACTGATTTGACCATAATATGTTCTTCTAAGGAAACACAAACAGCAGATACTTTGGGATGGGGAGGAAGTGCTGGGAATATGCTGTTTGTAAGAAATTACTTTTTTAGAAGAAAATGCTTTGCTAACCTGTGTTCTGAATATTAGGGTAAAGCCCTACACATTTCACTGGAACCACCAGCATTAAGTTACATATTCCAGCGTTTTCAACATTTGATATAACAGTCTTTCTATAAATTCTCCTCTGTTTTCCTAAGCGACAATGTTACATCTACATCTTTTTATAATCCCTCTTTTTACTGAATAGGACATTGAAATACAGTAAATTACCCATCTTGCAAGTTCATTATAGAAATAAATAACATGTAAATTTGCTAATTCCTCTCCATTTTTCTATTGGATGTTGGTCTTCTATAGATCTAAAGCCAGACCACAAATCTCACAGAATTTAATTTTTCCAAGTTACTAGCATCTTTCACGTCTGGTCAGACAGGAAATATCAAAAGAATGGGCTTTTATATGGCATTGTGATTACATGTTTTCTATTTCTGAATATACCAATACCCACATGGGAAGCTGAAAATTTGGAAGGGGGAATGAAAATGCCTTTTTTTCTTTCTTGAGGAAAGAAAATAGTTTGTTTTGAACAGAGGCTGTCATTTTCGATCAGCTTTAATACACTTGGACCTTCAGAATTAAAGACCGTTCTTGCTTTTCATAGTAAATATGAATGCCTTCTTTCTCTTATATTTCCAGAAGGAAAAAAAAAAAACACTTTTTTATTTCCTCTAGAGTTAAGGTAACTATTTTGAAAGATGAGGCAGGACCATTTTGATTACTTTCAAAAAGTAGCCAGTTCTATTTTGTCACATTTTATGTCCTAGAGAGGACATGCTCTTGAATTTGTCTTTCTCTGAGCCTCAGAAAAACAATAGAACTCCTGTCCTTCTAAGTCTTCAGAAACATGTGCGCATAACTTGGAATTTTTAGCAAAGCCCAGAAGATGTATACATCTTTATGGATGATTTAATGGTGTTGTAGGAACAAAAAATATTATTGTACAGAAATAATACAATATGAACCCAGTCCAAAGCAAAGAAAACAAAACAAGTGACATTGTCAGGAAAAAAAATTTAGAAGTAGAGTTCCATATGCTTTTTCTGCAGAAATTTTGCAATAGTGAGAGAAATTTCCTGGGTTTTCTAATGAGAAATATAATCCAAAATTTCAAATGGAATATCAAGTAAAAGAAAACCTCCAAGGAAGCCAAATGGCATTCTAAACTAGTAATACTGAAAAATTTTCTTCTGTTAGAAGGGTCGTAACTGAAAATCATAATTCTTATTTTTCTATTCTACCACTATTTTGCTGTTATAAGAAGTAGTACTTAATATCATTAGAAGAACTGAAGGTCATTAAAAGACATGGAAGAAAATATTCTTTTTTCTATTTTTAAAAAGAGGATGTCTTAAATTCATAGTAATTACCTTCTTATTTTCTGTCACACATAGAAATTAGAAAAAAAAAGAAACACTGAAGGATTTATTTAAAAAATCCGATACATGGGGTTAATAGTGTAACCTTTTTTTAAGAGGATGTTCTGGAATTAAAAGGTTAAGAATACAGACACAAAACCCATACATATGCAAATTTTATTATCCTAAATCAGCTTTAAAAATACATTGCATTTTATTCTCTTACTCTTATTTGGATATTTAATATAAAATTTCCTAAACTTTAATAAAACTTCTTATTAGAAGTCTTACTATTCACATAAAGTAAAATTAGTGTTCACATAAAGACTTCTCTCATTCCTCTTGCTCTTGTAACTGAAAGGTCATGTCTGGACAAGGATGTATTCTCAGAATAACTAGAAACATGGCTGTGCATCACCAGAATAACAAGAAGTGTAAGTTGCTCTTTTCTTAAAGATTCAGAGACAAGTTTTGCCACGCATTCAAATAGCTCTTCTACCAATAAATAGGAGAGAGACTCTGACATGTAATGGCGAGCCAAATGACATGCTTGTCCATATTTAGTCATTGAGACAACAGTTGTTTTTGTAACCAGACAACTAGTCTGATCAGTTGCGATCACCTAGAATTTCTCATTCTTTTCACCTCTTTCACATCTCAATTTAAATGATAAGACTCTAACTCTCAGGTTCCAGTCCTGATGTCTTAAAACTCTTTAGAGAGAGAACTA
The DNA here is from genome assembly GCA_033628505.1 of Tringa tobata. NCBI lineage: Eukaryota > Metazoa > Chordata > Aves > Charadriiformes > Scolopacidae > Tringa > Tringa tobata. The sequence goes on along the minus strand of JAHREE010000128.1, from coordinate 6,962,519 downwards.
TTAGCTAGTTTAGCTGCTCTCCTGGTGTTGGATACCTATGATAAAGCACAAATGAGTGCACAGTTTAAGCAAAATCTTTTCAAATGACTAGTTTTGCTTTTCTTTTCCCTTTGCCACCTAGGCGTTTCCATTCCCAGCCCTCAAAAGGAGCTTCCAGTATATAGAAAAAGAGCTTCTGTTATGTTAGAACATGTACCACAGATACAGGCAGAGTGTAATAAAAGTCTATCCCATCAGGTTTTTCTGCTCACTGGTCTCTAAATATGACAGAAATATGTCTATTTTGTAACTAGCTGCTGCCTCGTAAATCTTGTAGGCTGTAAGTACTTTCTTTAAAAAGCTGTTCTAGTGTCATTTCTTTTTCTTTCTGACCTGGCCTTGAGTAAAAAGGCATAAAAATATGGTTGCAATAATAAGTGGAAGGGAAAATATAGCAAGAAATTTAAAATGTTTGCACAAGCAAATTACAAGAATCAAAAAAAACATGAATCTACATACACATTTTTATCATTTTGACACACAAGAGGTAGGGGTATGCTATCTTGGCTTAAAAGGACAATTAGCCCCCTGGTAAAAGTAAAATAGCACCCTGTAAGATAATAAAAATTACAAAACAGCAATGCAGAGGAAGCAAAAAGGACATTTTCATTTAGTGGAAAAGAATTTCAAGTCATTGTGTAGAGCCTTGCTGTTCCTTGAGTCATCAAACTAAATAATCTTGTACACTACTAAATGATATCATTTAATTATATACAGTTTTCTATTAAAATTTTACTATTTGAATTATTTGTATTTTTTACTATTTTAATTCTTCCTTTTTTTCCATTAAAATTTTACTTTTAAAATTAACACTATGTTGATCGTAACTGCATTTTACTATTTCTCTTTGCAAACGCAGTCATGGCTCCCTGAGCTCTATATGTCTATGACTTGGTGGTGCCCAGAACCCAGCTTTACCATACTTAGTGTTTGCAGAACTGTAGTTCAAGCAGTGCTCTGATAATCTGATCAAAGTCCTTTGGAGATTATAGCACGAGGCGAAACATATTATAGACTGAAAGTACAAAGTTACGATGAAGTGAGGACTAGTCAGGGATTTTAAATTTAAAAGTAACTGGATAACTTTGAATATTAAAACTTTGAGGTACTGACATGATTTCTTCCGGGTGTATACATAACTTGTTGCCATTCTCCTACATTGTTTTTGGTCATAGGTTTGAAAACTTCAGAAACTGTACCTTTTTACATCCAAATCCTAGTATCTAACAAGGAAATCTTTGTCTTTATCAGCTATCAGTTTACAGAACATCATATTTCATTGGAATCTGCCCCCCACCTTATCACACAAATGACATTCAACTCTCATGATCTGTTTGCTATTGATTTGCAGTATGGGAACTTTTGAAATTATTAGGGGAAAGTTATTCCTCTTTCTCTGTTCCTTTCAGTGAAAAATACTGTTTTCATGGGCCAAACCAATGCCCACTGTTCCTTCCTTAAAGCTTTCACAGACCTGGCATTTCTCTTCATCTGTCAGGTGTCTAAAGTAAAATCATAATATTAAAGAAAACGCTGTCATAATTATTTTGCCCAATTAGCACATAGGGAAATGGATTTAATAACTTTTTTTTCAATGTCAGATTTAAAGTAACTGGAATGGCAATAGATATAGAGCCAGGTAAACAACTGTCTGGTGTGATTTGTTGTGGGGCAGAGGGTATTGAGGGATTTTTGGATGACATGAACTTTCGTCGTTTTGTTTTTTAGATATGCCATCTATTCTCTTGGAGAGGCATTTCTATGTAAAACAGATTTTTTAAACATTCATTTCAGACTTCTATTAAACTTTAAATAATTTGTAATTTTAAATTTTTGTTTATACTTATATACAGGTAGATAAGCATATTGTGATTAGAGCAGAACTGGAAAGGAATCGTGATATAAGATATCATGATAGACGTTCAAAATACCAAAATATTCATGGTAATAATGTCTTGATTACATATGTACACAAACATATAATTTTAGTTTGATATTTTACAAATTATTTCATAAAATCTGCATACTACTTCAATGTGAAAGCACAATTAAAAATACCATTTTTCTATTTCATATAAGTCCTAAACCAAAAAAAGTTACAAAATATGCATTTGTTTTAAATTATACGTGACACTTTAAGTTTTCATTAAATAACTTAATTCTCATTGAAAAGATAAATTTATTTTTAACAATCCACTAAGTTCAGTAGAATCAGAAGTTTGTAGAATGCTAATTATGACTAGAAAAAAAAAGTGATAGGGGCTTATTTCTGATGTATTTGAAAAATAGTCACTTCTTTATACAATACTTGCTCTTCCTTAATGTGGAAAGAAGGAAGGAAAGGTAAATTTTCATAATTTTGCAGGGCACTCACTTGTTAACACCTTTTCTCTAGTTGCCTATCTTTTTCCATTCCATCAACCCACACTTCCCCTTTTTTGGCTTCAGGTTTTCTGAAATGCCTCTTGCTTTTCTGTATTTGATTCAGTGTTTTGTTCGGATTCTTCACTGTTGTTGCTCAAATAAAATTGACTATAAAATTTTCAGTACAGGGTTTTTGTAAAGCATCTCAGTTGCCTACGGCAATATCACCCAAGGCTGTTGTCTTACTTGATTTTTATTAGCTATGCAGAGTTTGACTAGGTCAGCATTTGTACAGGAGCCCTCCGAGTAAGAAAGAGAGGCTGTGAAGAACACAACAGAGGACTCATTAAGATCCCCTCCTTTTCTGCTTCATTCAACACTGGCTTAATGCTGCAGTTTGGTTATATTGGTAGGGTTATGCATCCGAGAGTATGATCTGCTAGTTGATATAAGTGACAGAATAATTTATCAATTAAGGTTTTAAACTGACACTCAGAAGTCTGCAAAGCACATCTAATTTCTCTGTATTCAGCTGTAAAATCAGCAGCCTCTGTAACACGCTGTTTTTCACAAATTTTTCTATACCCCCTGTTCATATTCCTCAAACAGGATATTTATTCCTTCGTGAGTTTGTGAGCTCTAAACCAGTAGAGCGCTGACCTTATTCGAAGCCTCTAGAAGCTAATTCTAATCTGTACTGTGAGGATATACAGATGTATGATTTTTAAGGTAAAGCAGGAGACCTTTAATTCCCAGTGCCAAATTACAGTCATTCTATTTAAAAGTATTCTTAGGCTTGAAATTTTGCCTATGTCCAGACTTAAGACTTTTTGCTCATGAGTGCTGTGATAAATTTCATAGGGATCACTGGCCATTGGATTCTTCAGAAAGTTATGGATGCTTGTACAAAAAGTAATTTTCTCCTCCCCCATGGTAACTGAATCGCAGAGGGGGTATCGGTGAGGTCTCTGTGGGCAACTCTAATACTGGAAAAAAGTCCCATCTTTGAGGCTTTTCACAAGAATAGGGGGAGAGAAAAATAATGAATTGTGTGAATTCAGAGATGGTTGCAAATAAGAGTAGGAGAATTTCACCAGAGTATAAGGTCACAATGTTTCATTTTTCTTTGGTTTGAAGTTGCACTCACAATCTTAATATGGCTGAGGTGCTGCCATGTAGTTACACTAACACTTACTTCAGCTCTGCGGTGCTTGCATAATTGTTGATTTAAGTGGGAAGTTAGCATTTTATTATATGAGTTTTTTCTCCTTGGCAGATGAACAAACTGGAAAATGAAATTTTTCATCCTTTTTATTTGTATGCAGATTTTCCTCTTTTTAGTATGAGGAAGAATTATGATCATCAAGTGCAGAAAATGTTGGGAAAAAAAATCACTTTCACAACCCCAAATTCTCCAACTCCTAATAATGAGAAGTAAATTTGGATATTTGTTTTTTTATTTCCATGTTAATTTTTCTCACCTTTATTTCTTATTCATTATGCATTCCTTGAACTCATAATGGTCTCTCCCATCTTTTTCTGTTTCCATCCCTCCAGTTTAACTATTGTGAGGTCTGGGTTTGGTTTGGATTCTGGTGTCCGCCCCCTTTATTAAAGTAAGCAACTTGACAGTCACAGTTTCAAATATTGTACTAGAGCAATAATGAGAGAGTAATGAAAAATCAAAGTGTGGTATGCTGAATGTGTTTAAATTTTAATTGATTCTTGAGTTAAAAAAGAAATGTATGTACTACATTTCCATAAATGTATACATAAGAAAAATAGCGCCTATAAGAATGTTAACGTGAAGTGTGAGTTAGAATGGCAAAAGATTACTAGCATGCACAGCTTTACAAGTTATGGTAACTCTCATCTCACATGCAAAGAAAATCAATCTATCTCAGATATATTACTTTGCCTTCTATGTATTATTTGCAGGGATTCAGTACTTCCATTCTTTTGCAGGAACACTGACATCTGAGTCATAAATGCATTTGAATACTTTCTGTCCATTTCTGCATATTGCATAAATCAAGACTAACACCCCGCAGATTTTCTGGAATTTTTCTTTGTCCAAATTCCAGACTTACTACGTTGCAAATAGTTTGCATGCTTAAAACATTTTCAGAAATTTTAGTGAGAACAAATTATACATTTAAACAAGACAGCTGATGCTTGATTCACAAAATAACATTTTGATACATTTTTTTGTGTTATAATATTTTATGTTTAAATATTGTAATGTTCTCAGTATAGTATAGTTTTCATTTTGTAGTTAGACATACATACACATTATTTTCCTTTGTAGATTTTAGGTGACAAGTTGTTGTTGACATGATAAATAATTCTAACTTTAAGTAGCTTAAATACTATACATACATAATAATGAGGTTTAAATTTGAGTTTCCAAAGATTTTTAAAGTCCAGATATGTTGCATCAATTACCAAATGACAAAACTTTTGCAAATCTTGATTTCTACCCATTTTCTGATGATTAATATGGAGGCTTAATTGCAGTTATCACACACAGGACTTATCTGGAGATTTTCAGTATTCAGGTCTAATCCACACTATTTTGCAACATGCCAGAGAGATGTTATGAGTGGTACTATGGACAAGATGTCAGGTTGTTTCCTTAGTCCATCACCTCTAATGCACACCTGCGCAAGGATGTCAGTGCACATGGTCAGCAGAAGCAGAGTGTGCCTCTTTATGTGCCAGGTCATTCACTAGGCAAGGTTAAAGGATAAAATAATGTCCTTTTGCAATAACAGAGTAATGTTATAAAAAGAGAAAACAGCAACACGTCCTCTGATATACTTAATAAGTATACTTAATATTGTCTTTAGAAACACCATATTCTTACGTTAAGCCAAAATCTATCTTTCTCTCTGTCTTGTCTTCAATGTCTTTTATGCCTCTTATCTAAGATGTTACTGGCTCCTCCTCTTCCTCCCTCTGTACCATCTTTCTTCCTGGAAAGGGTCACAAGCACAGAAAAGACAGGAGCACAAGCACGTTAAATCCATGCTCTTTTTCCCGTTTCCTTCTAGCCTGGAATGCATTAGTCTCATTTTGCTCGTTTTGTACTTTTGGACTAGACTGTTGTGTATTACATGTTTTTCCTTTCTTCCGTATGCTCCATTTACATATGGAAATGGCTTTCCTGGTTGCAGATTGCTAAAATGTTTGATAAAAGACTTTTGAAAACTCTTGGTCAATTTCTATGCATAATATTATGAAAATTAATAAATGCACAGTTCTTAGTAGATGCATCTGTGCCTCCCTGTGCATCACTTCACGTGATATGACTGAATGACTTCACGTGATATCCTGTGCTGGCATTTGGGTAATAGATGCTTACACTGAGTTAAGTTTCCCCTCTGATTACCTCGCTCTGAGATACCAATGGTTGTACTTAATCTTTTCTGGGAGCAGTGTCACAATAATATACATTTTTAAAACCTGCATGTAACTGCTAGTAAAAGCGGTGCAAGGTATTACAGCAATCTGTCTATTCTGCCCAAGAAGAGATTGAAATTACAGGTAGGTTATTGATTACACACTTACCTTGATGGTTTTCTCTGTGTGTCTGTTGCAAGCTGCTTCTCTTCTGCTTTAAGATTTAGCACAAAACCAACATTTTATACAGGTCTTCTTTCCTAATCTCTTTCCAAGAAGAAGAAAAAAAACCTAGAATAGGTTATATCTGTTTGGGTTTTTAGTACAATACTTAGATATCCCTCAATGTTTGCCTAGGATATTGTCTTGGAGACAGTTTTAGCTGTCCCAAATAGGCATGAGAACTAAACCGCCAGAAAAGCAGTGTAAGTGACAAGAGGTCCAATACTTGACATTCACTTTAGCTCACATTTATTTATCAGTGCTGCTGGAGCCAGAGTGTCTGCCTTACAAAGGAGCTACGCAGTCCATGCTTCATGTGGTCAGTGAACCAGATTTTTACAAGATATTCAAAGAATCAAACTCACTGATTTGTTTATTTTGCTGAATAAATAGTGTTCTCTTCATCCAGTATCTAGTCCCTAATGAAGTTTCTGTCAGCATTGTCTTAAAGCACATGGATATGGAAATACGATACTACAAAAAATCAGAAAGAATATAAAATACTATTAGGTTACCAAATTAGTTAAACAGGATATAAATAAAAGTATAGATATTGCTATCTTTGAGTTAAGTACAGTACAAAATGTGTGGGTTTTGGCTTTCCAAGCAACAAAAGAATAGTGTAAGGCTGACACTGCATTTACTCTTTCCTGCCTACAGCATAATTTTTATAGAAATTAAGTGCTCGTCTGAAACACCTAAAGTCTTTCACCAACTACAATAATTTTAATATCTATTTCCCAGGTTTGGAACTCTTTTTTCAGCTTTCTGTCATATCTTTTCCAGAGAGATAAGCAATCTTTTTTCATCTAAGTGCACTATATTTAAACCCTGTGTAAACATTTATTAAGGATAAGCTATATGGATTTTAGGAGCTAAATGGATTTTTCAATCAGGATTTTAAAGATCCACACCATTAAACCCACATTGTGGGGATGTGAGTTGTTTGTTTGCTTGTTTGTTCTGCAATAGACTTTGGTTTCCATGAGGCATTTCCAGTTTGTTACATATTCTTTGTTTATCAATTATTGGCTCAACTAGTCTTTTAGAGCTGTTGTTGCCATTTCTGTGCAAACTGTTTGTGGTCAATCAACCTATTTCCCTTGTTTTGTTCCATCACGAAAGACATCTTTACATTCTTTAAAGATATTAAACTCTCTCTGAAATTTTGCGGGGAAAAATTGTTACACAAATGGAGGAGACAATTTCATGAAATGTCTCTGTGTGAGGTGAGTCATCTGGTATGTGATTACTAATGTTCTTTCATGTCTACATAAAGGCTAATTAAATTCTTAGGATGTCTGTATAGATGTGCATGGGATTGTTCTGTCGTGCATGACACCAACATTCTTGGCAGATATAAATGAACAATGTAGTATCTTTAACTGTCTTATAAACAGGGATTTATCAGTGGGCTTAGATCCAGAATATTCAGATATGCTCAAACTGAAGTTTCTTTTCTAGGATGTATCTCAGCACATACCAGAAGGAACCACAAGTCCAGCAGCCCCAAACAGATTCTCTGTTTATAGTACCATAGTTGCTCACACTTGAAAAAGCTGCAGTGAAACAAAGCTGCCTTACATGCAGTTCTCACAATCTTTAATTTATAGCAGCAATTGTGGAAAGATGCTGATTCAAAGACCTGTAGTGGGCTTTTTTTGAGGTAGTATTTCTCCCCTCAAGCTTAGTATTTGCCTTGTCATGAGGATTTGTCCTATTTTTCTACTCTCATCTAAAGTATCAGGTGTGCGGGAAATGCAAGTAAATACTTGCATTTACTTACTTACATGCAAGTAAATGTAAATAAAATTTAACAAAACATGTCAACTCCCCAGCATTCTCCTTTATCTGCCACGTTGTAGTATCAAAAATCACTGTGTATATATAACATTTTAAACGATGTTTTAAATTGTTATAAATCCACTGGATACATGCTTATAGAAAGGCGGGAACTTATGAATATAGGATGCATAAGTAATTATTACTGGGGCAGATGCTGCACTCTACTAAGAACAGCCTAATTATATAAGAAGTCCTACATGGTTTTGATGTCATTTCCTGAAATGGCACCATGTGTGTAAGATGTGTAATTTCAGGGATAGAGTGACAAATAAGCAGTTGGCTGATTACTAATGCAGTAATTTTAGATTCTCTAATTGTGATGAGTAATAGTCACCCAACTTCACCTCTTGCCAAAAATCTGTCTCTGGCAGTTAACTTAATTCCATTGGTTTGAGTTTTTTTGTCACTGATCTCGGTAATCTCACTGGAAAGATTTTGATACAAAATAGTCCAGGTAGGATGTGGTATGACAAGGAGTAAGGGCAAGGGACAATTCAGGGATCACAAGGAATCTCAGTCCATTGAGAATCCCCTTCACATTCGTGAAATGCCATCCCTAAGATACTTATCTCTTTGCTTTTCCAGCACTTTGCTTTTCCAGCACTTTGGTAGTATCTCGGGATTTGGAGGGATTGGGGTTTTTAATCCTTCTTTTTTCCTCTACCTTTGCACAATATGAACAGTTATGATAAACTGAGGAAGAACCTCTAAAGAAGAAACACATTATTATGGAAACCAAGTGGAAGGGAAGGACAGAAAAGGCTGGGACCCTGAGGCTCATGGGGAAGTAGAGAGGATCCATAAAACAATGATATGCCTGTGAACAACACAAATACCTGGTGATGTGAGAAGATGCTCTTACATCACTTGTCACAAAAAATGGGACCGCTGTGCTAATGTTTAACATCGTGACTTCCTTGAGAGTGTATTTTACTTTGTTCTGTCACAAAGAATATTGCATTCCAGATGATATTTAAAAATCATCATTCAAACCAGCATTTTTTATTTCCTATTGCAGAGCGTGCAAATAAATTTAGCAGGTGTTATTAGAGCTGGTAGGGGGTGGAAGGTGAATAAAAATTGCTGATAGGGATTTTCTCAGTGTGCAACTGCTGGGATCCTGCAGAGACTAGACAGTCTTAGATGAAGCTGCAGTTTGCTTGCTCTTTATGGGAAATCTACCTCTTTTTATATTATCTCACCTGTGAAATCTATTTACAGAAGAGGAATTTTCCATTCACCTTTCCTAAAATCATTTTATTTTGTTGCTCAAAGTGGAAGGGCAGTCTGCAGCTATGTATGGTACACCAGTGTGATTCGTTATCAGGAATATAAATGAAACATTTTCCTACAGGCTCACATTTTCATTTTCTTTGTAGGTCTAGAAAGTTCATTGGTTGGACTATTCACACACTACAAGCTATTACACTCTGTCTCTTTTAGCTTGCTTTCATTTTCTTTTCTTTTTCTTTAACACATGTTTGCCTAAAAATAGGCCAGCATGATAGATTGATTGTGGATTAAAACACTTTTATATCCCATGTTCTGGATTTTCCAGCTTTAAAAGCACTCTAAAAAACACTGTGCTTACAAGAAAACTGGCATATCCAATTTATTGTTTTCTATTGTTTTCAGGAGAGTTTATATTGAAAAAGAAAAAAATAGTTCCTGAAAGAGGATAAAATCAGTCTTGATTTGCATTAAGGTTCTTTTGCAAATTCATTAATTTTGGTGAAGGAGAGCAGGATATTTGTTTTCAGAAAATATGTACATCTTGATAGTATTACTATAAAGAAATGGGTAACAACTGTAAAATGAAGTTGACACTGGTGAAGTGACATGACTTTTTCCTGCCAGAGGGGTACTTTTTTTTAGATCCTTTTCTTTTTCAATTATTAAATTCCCATTCTGCTTTCCCGCAAGGCAAGGAAATGACCCTTCTCCCTATTCCCGTACTCCTCCTTCCCCCATAGACACTTTTCCCATCTTTTTGCTGCCTCTTGTTGCTTAAACTTGTTCCTGCTTTTCTGGAGCAAATCCATCTTCCGGTCTGTGGCTTAATCAGGATATCTCTTAGAATAGGTGCTTGACTAGGAATTCTGTGAAGATAATGAATTGTTTTCCACAAGCAGCATTTTGAATGCTGGGCTGGGCAGTACAGACACTTCAGTTACTTTCCTAGCAGGACAAGAGAATACAGGCAGGGATAAATTTTCTTGCTCTAAATTCACTTTGTGTCTTAATATTATTGTGCAGGGATGAGTTTTTAGTATTTTGACTGAGAAAGGAGTTAAACTGCTTGTAAATCTCTGTATATTCCCTGTCTTCTCTGTTGCACACTGCAACCTTCCTGACGCTACTGCCAGCAGCCTCTGCAAGGTGCAGGGAAAACAAAACAAACCTTGCCCTTATGTCAGGCTGCCACGTGTCACAAAATGCCACACACTGACCAGTGATGTCCGTGTGCCCACAGGTTTGGAAAGAACACATTGCTATTGCTGCTCAGTAATTAAACAGCCAGCAATGGTTAAATCTGACAAGAAGCAGCTAACTCTGCACTCCTTATGTTTATTGGTTTTTTTTGTTTTGTTTTGGTTTTTTTTGGGGGGGGGTGATGGTTTTGCTTTATATTTAAATTATGCAGTAGTAAATGCAAATTACATCACCTCTAGGCATTTTAGCTGGTGTCAGGGGGACCAGGTTTTTGTAGAGCTTACAGAGTTTTTTTAGCAAGCCTCATATGACCTTCCTTTTGATTTTTTTCTTCTCTTTCCTGGTAATGGAGAGAACAACTGTGAACCATAATTAAGCCTTTCATATTTACAGTGTTCATATCTACTGTCTCCTAAATAGTTAGCTTTATGAGCAAAAGGGGGAAGAGGGATGGTGGTGGGGTGTTCCCTCCTATTCCTTCCCTTACTATGAAATACTTTCTCTGAAATCTGACTTGATTTCTGTCCTTGATATCACACTGCTTAAGTGACACCACTAGAGAACATGGATTAAAAATGCCAAGTGAGGAAACAGAAATTGAAGACAATAGTCTTAAGTTACTTTGGTCTTGGCTTCTCTTTGGGTCATTAAATCCCCTTTCTGAAATTGCTCTTAAGGAAAAAGCAAATAAGCTATACTGAGCAGCCCATTTACAGGCAGAAATAATCAAGAATTGTAAAATACCTTGTTTCTATTCCTACTCATGGGAGGAAATATTTTAGCACCTCTTATGGATAAAAACATAGAAACAAATAAACAAAATCCAAATTATTTTCATGCTCTACAATAGGCTTTAAAGGTATTTTTGATTTCATGGAGCCATGTTACAGACTCGTTCTTCATGAATTACTCCATATTGTTGTTAAACAATTACAATCAATGCAATTCAGTCTTAACTCTTAAAATTCACATTTACTTGAACAGAATTGGACCATTTTTCTATTTCAAGGTCTGTCCCAGTAGGATTAAGTTACATAAAGTTATGCAGAATTACAGCACTGATTTCACCCTATTTCTGTTAGAAATGTTTCATTAGTCTTCACTATTATTTCACTTGTTCATTAAAACTAAAGAAACATTAATAAGGCAACAATGAAGGGGGAAAAGGTAAAACTTTTAATAGAATTCAGTGAAGGTTATATACTCACTAGTACAGATAGTGGTATGCTTTTTTGCAGGAAAAGAGAAGAAAGGAAAAAGAAGTATTACTTTTACACATCAAGGTTGACACCTTGTACTTCATCATATACCTTCTATTCCTTACAAGAGCTGCAACATCACAAACATAAATGTCCATACATCCTACATATTTCTGTTGAAATGACTTTGAAGTTTTCCAAATACAAAATAAGTGTCCTTTATCAATGAAGAACTTACACTAAATAAGAGTCTTTCTAATTCAGTGTTTCAGAATATTTATTGACACTTGCAATGACCGTACACTTTTTTTGTACAAAATATTTGTGTTTTTGTCTCGAAAGATAAAATTAGTTCTATGTTCATATTTTGGAAATGGAGACCAAAAGGAAATATCTTTGTACAAAAGCCTGGCATTTGTGTCTCTGCACAGAATTATTTTTTGAGATGTATTGAAAGCTTTTAATTTCATGATAAGAGCTTTATTGATTGTTGGAAAGGTTTTACATTTCTTGCTTTTAGTTTGGGGGTTTTTTTTCTGATATTGTAGTGTTGTTGCAGTTTTGTTTTCCAGTGATTGCTGAGAAGTCATTGTGGAAAAATGTGTTGAGGAAAATAACTACAGATAATTTCTGTGTTTTCAGCAGAAATAGTAGAAGGCCAAACTGTAATATTTCAACGTAAAATAAGAAAATCTGAATCTTTATATTATTCCTTTTTTTCCCCCTTTTATATTGGATTTTCTAAACACAGAATTTTGCTATAGTCAGGAATGAGTGCATACTCTGTTAGTAGTCCCATCTGACATCAAGGAGAATGTAGAATAATAAATTGGTAAGCACAAAGAGAGGAAAGGCAATGTTACAGTTAGGAAGTTGCAAAAGATTTCATAGCGAAAGAAAAAGAATATGGAAAATACATCATTTTCAAAAATAACACAACTGAAATAAGCATTTTAATGCTTCAAAAGAATGATGACTGCTAAATAGAGGATGACTGTGCTGATTTATTAATCATCCCGATTAATAATCCTGAACCTATAAAAGCATTATAGCAGGCCAACAGCATCGCATTCACAGACCCATGTCCTCTAGGGGGATTTCAGCCACCCCGATATCTGTTGGAAGGACAACACAGCAGGGCACAAGAAGTTCAGAAAGTTCTTGGAATGTGTCAATAACAACTTTCTTCTTCAAATGGTAGAGGAGCCAACAAAGACAGGAGCTTGTCCTTACCAACATGGAGGGGCTGGTGGCGAATGTCAGGCTTAAGGGTAGGCTTGGCTGCAGTGACCATAAAATGATAGAATTTAAGATCCTTAGGGCAGCGAGGAGGGTGCACAGCAAGCTCACTACCTGGAATTCAGCAGAGCAGAATTTGGCTTCTTGAGGGACCTGCTTGGCAGGGTAACATGGGAAAAAGCATTGGAGGGGAGAGGGGTCCAAGGAAGTTGTTTAGTATTCAAGAATCACCTCCTCCAAGCTCAGGAATGGTGTATCCCAAGAAAGAAGTCAGGCAAGGAAGCCAGGAGGCCTGCATGGATGAACAAGTTGCTCCTGGATAAGCTCAAAAGCAAAAAAGAAGCCTACAGAGGGTGGGAGCAAGGACAGGTAGACCGAGAGGAATACAGAGAAAATTTCTGAGTGGCCAGGAACAGATGAGGCAAGCTAAAGTCCAGATAGAATTAAATATCACCAGAGTAATCAAGGAAAACAAGAAAACCTTCTATATAAAACCTAATTGGACTTGGAAAATATGTAGACTTGTGAAGTCAATCTGAAATCTCTTGCACTGATGCAGCTGGTATACCTGGAAAATAAAGATGCAGACAAAAGTACAACCACAAATCTGTTCCCACAGTCTGTAGCATTCAGCTGTGCTGACATTCTCTCACTTTGCTCTATTTAAAATTCACATGCCATTAAATTGCATTGAATTTGCCATTAAAAGTTGCCTTTCTCTTAGGCCTCAATTCTACCTGAAGCCGGCAGCAAAATCTTTTTAGTTTAGAATAGCTTACATATGAGAGAAACAGGTGGAGCTGGTTGGTATAGGTATGCTATATCTACGTTTCTAAAAAAATTTCATTTTAAATAAGCTATAAACATATATGCCTCTTAAACCTGTGTGCCTTTTATTTGCAGTCTCCAATTTCACTTTACGCCTTGCTGCGATAAAATGAATTTGGCTGTTCTGAATGTGTGAGAGGCAGAACTACTTTTCTGTGACTTAAGTTGAAGTTCACATGAGTATTATTGGAAAACCTCCTTCTTGATACCCATAAGGTAGTATCAGGCTTGTAATATGAGTTTGTAGTTACAATATTTCAGATATTTATAATTGTTTTTCTCCTTTGTGTCTGTTATATGAGAAAAAAATACACCTAATGGTAACATAATGTTAGGCCTGTGACACATTTTTAAAGCTGCTATTAGAAGACACTACTAAAATGCTTGAAATACTTTAAACAGATTAATATGTACCTTAGGCCAGACTCTCAAGTGGTGTAAAGCTGCCTAGATCTGAAGAGTCAATGAACTTATTCCAAATATCTGGCCCTTCAGATTTAATCCCAGTCATTTGATCTGTCCTAGAGAAAATTCCATTTTTCACACTCCCATGTGATGTGAAAATTGATATTCACACAAGATCCGAACTGGTAATGAGGATGCTGTGGGTTGCATACTTAGCAATATGGAAATTTAAAAAATAGCTACGCTTCACAAGACTTTGATATCTCTTTGGGCTATATTCAATCTGGGTGTATTTCTAAGGACAAAACGTAAGTGTTATGAAAAACTAGTAACAGAAATACTCATATTTCTTCATTTCATATTTTGTTTGTCAGAAACTGGCTATGATATGCCTCTCCTGTTCATCCTGACTCCCAAATGAAACTTTCTTTCCTATCTGCTAGATCTGTTCACTCTCAGGAAGCCCTGTCATTCAGAGAACAAGATGGAGTCAGAACCCAGCTGAGATTGCCAAACCAATAGACCTTACCCAGCAGAGCCACAGCCCGCATGCTCAGAGTTATGTTCAGGGGTTATGTTTCAAAAGCAGATCTAGAAATCAGAGAGGGATTTCAATACTGAGTTATTCAGCAATCTAGTGACACTTTCAACTATTTAGCAAATTATTGCATTAAATATCAGACTTACCCATATTTCTTTTTTTCAAGAGTAAGTTATTTTGGTAATTGAATAATAAGAGCTGCATGTCATAAATTCTTTGAGCCAGTGCTAAAGAAAGTCTGCAGACTATGCGGCCTGGTCTCCTGGTGTTACAGACAACAATAAAATGTATTGATATTAACTTGCCAGAAGTGTTTTGCACCATTTTAGGTTCCTGTCTCTTTTGCCATTGGATTTTGGCACTTGTATTTAACAGAGTAGTTTTTGCTGCCACAGCTCTGCAGTCCTTGCAGCGATGTACCCAAGGGGAAAAAATAGAGTGTTTAATGCACTCTTGCCCTAGTATCGTGCACACATCAAAGGCATTATGTGGGTCTTAAAAATAAATACACTTCTGCAGAACAACTTAGAAATGTTGAACTTTTAGTCTGTGCGTAAATGCCATGCAGTTCAAGGATATGCTTTTCATACTCAGGGAACAACTTGTCTTTTCTTAAATATGTTTTTCAAAACTGTGTTCCTAATCCTCTATTGATCTTTGATCAGGAAGTAATATATATATACAAATACTAAACATCATACTATAAATAAGACTCAAGCTTTTAATGGATATAGTAAACCTGTCGTATATATAGTTTAAACTCAAATATTGTCACACTATACGCAGTACCTGTACTTGCTTTTAAGTTCTGAAAAGTTGTTCTCAAGACTTCAGGAGCCTGTTCTTATCTGAGATATTCTGTTGCATGTAATACAGCACATCTTGCTTAATCAACTAATGTATATATGTGGGCAAGCACATTGGGTGACTTTTGAAGACAGGGTGGAGCACAGCTACACCTCAGATTTTAATGGTGGTGAGCTGAGCAGGAGGAGATTTGTTTCCCTCAGGGATGCTGGAAAGGACAATTTTTGGTTTTTGCAGACATAAAAAGCCTTTTGTTTGTAGAGAATCATATGAATTCTCTATTCAACCCTTCAGTACTGAAAACTGGAAAGTTCAAAATCTCCTTTTTCCATTGTGGCCAAACAGAAAACAAACCAAAATCATTTAAAGTTAAAATAAACTAGACTTTTTGTGAATCTGTGAAAGCTTATATATTTTGAGGTTGGTGTGCAGTGCTTTGTAGTACCAAGAATAAGGTGTTCTCTCTCATTCATGAGTTATCAATTCTTACTGTAATATTATAAACATTCAGGTTTTGAAAATACCATTACATATGAAGTGTTTAAATATATTGCTTAGAAAATGTCAGAATTTTCTGATAAAGCTCTTTCTCAAAGTCTTGCAAAATTAAAAGAATATTAATCATTTCAGCAACCGATCATCAAATATTTTGCATAACTTAAACAACAAACAATATTTATGACGATGTCCTTTACTTGTCCGATCTCAAATATTCTAGTATCTTTTGGGAGGCACATAAAAAACCCATATCAGCTGTTGTCAGCAAGAATTGCCGTTGAGCAAATAAGGGGGAGAAGGTCATGCTAGACAGATGTCTGTATTTCATTCAAAGAAATTAATACTCAAATAGGAATTTATAAATTTATTTCTATTTAGCTTTATTAAGACAATAGCAACCAAATTTTGAGAACTTTGTTCAAAAGCATTATCAAAACACTACCATGAATTTGTGGAAATAAATGTACTTAAAATACAGAAGGTTTCCTTCCACCTTTTTGGTTTATCACCTATTAAACTGACAGAATAGAACAATTGCTGCCAGCTAACAACAGGTTTTTGAAGCTTGTTGCCATTCTCAGTGCAATACATGAATTGGTCCTTTTCTCCAGCTGTCACATTTTATTAGCTATTTCAATTCTCTTTGCTTGCACAAAGTCTTTTTTCCTTGTAGTTTTGACACAGTTGTGCTGCTATTTTATAATCGCACCAAACTGTGAACTTGTAGTAACTAGTAAGAGTTGAAAGACAAGATGTTACCTGCAAAATGTGATACTGATTTATTATTGCAACAGGTTACAAGAATGTGTTTTGGTGTTTTCAAAATATGCCTTCCACTTTGGACATTGAATTTCAAAAAAGTTCCTTCAAGAATTCCCTTTGAAATGGGAATTTCAGTTCAACGAAACTAAAGTAAAAGCAAAGCAAATGACAAGGAGACGGGTGAAATAGGCATTTTCAAATGCCTATATGCCTCATGTGTACAGGGAGTTAACTGTGTTGCATTCTTTATGAGCAGGGGATGTATTGGATGGGTGTTAGCCGGGACAAGACATTTTATTGTCTGGATGGTACCTTCACTAACTCTCTGAGTACAGTTGTTCAACGTACTTAAAATGAAAATAATGTATATCCTATCTTCTATGCATGTTGTATTCAAGCTTTTCTATTTGGACTGCAAAACTTCTTTCATTTCAAGGGATGTTCACATTGCTGCAATACTCTGTTCTCCTTCACACAAGCAGAGAGAGTCTGGGTGGCGAACACCATGTGTTGGATAATCTGGTAAGGATGGTAACGGGTGATGGAACCTCTGTGACTGTAAACCTCAGTGTTGCCAGTGAAATTAGTATTCATTCTGTCAACTGCTGATCAAAAGATCTTCAGGGCTTTTTGAAAAATTTTAATCTTTCCCTGCGGAGCTTTATGTAGGTGTCTATGCTTATATTAACCAGGAAAGCCTGAATCACAGAGTGACGGAAATAATGTTTCTGGATTTTGACTACAAGTTAAACAGTCACGTGTGTATGCAAAACATACTGTGGGATTATAATCCATAATTAAGGCTCCTATAAAAGAAATACCCATCCATACACTAATGGATTATATTTGCATTGTGTACATGTTTCTAGAAATGTATACAATAACACAACAGTAGGTGGGGCTCTATCATTTATTCGATAATTAACTTTTTTGCTTTTCTGAGATGAATTAAACACTGTTTCTGGGCAGGACACAAGGAGTAGTCATGGATATATAATAGAGCCAGCTGAACTGCTGGGTTATCTAACATTTTGCAGCCTGACCACCCACTCTCCAGCCTTGCATGGCTGCTATCTACCCTTTTCTTATTTCCCATTGGGAAGGAAGACAAGAAAAACAGCGTTCAAAAAAAATGTTTCTGACTTTCTTTGCTTTATTAGTTTATAAAATACTATTGAAGACTTCTTACTATGAAGTATAAAACTTTCCAGAGAAAAGAAATTCATGTTTTCATCTCCTTAAACATTAAACACCTAAGAAAATACTGAATAGCTTGTGGTGGCTGCTTATTGTCACTAAGGTTAGAAGCAGCAGTACTTTGGCAATTCCATGGCGTCTTTTCTGCAGAAAAGCAGTGCTTACTAGTAGTGACAGGCTTTCCAAGAAGAAGCCCGTTCCTCCCCATGCTCCCTCTTTGGGTGA
Organism: Tringa tobata; assembly: GCA_033628505.1. NCBI lineage: Eukaryota > Metazoa > Chordata > Aves > Charadriiformes > Scolopacidae > Tringa > Tringa tobata. Next base: position 6,944,513 of record JAHREE010000128.1, on the reverse strand, counting down.
TTTTCTCTTTAAGTCTTTTTTGCTAGGTATACTTCTCCCCAGCCTGTACCCAAGATCTGCATCCTGTTTACCAGAAATATAAAGCAATACGAAATCCAGCATTTTTCCAGAAGAGGCTCCAAAGCCTCCAACCTTTAATAGACCTTTTAGATCTTTTAGATCTCTCATTACTCCTCACAGAACTGTTCTTTAATGGGGAAGGACTTGGTGAAGAGTTCCTTCCAATGGGTTTTTAATCTTTTAAAGCTAGTGACAACCTACAGTGACAAGGAACTACCGCTGCCCTTATGTATTCCTTAACACAAGGAAGCTATTCCTTAATCAAATTGTTGGAGGGGGGTATATTCATCCTGTCAGACAGTTTTGCCCAGCACCTCACTGATGTGTCTGTATGGGATATCAAAGCCCAGGAACTGAGAACTGTGAATGTGCATCTGTGCAGACAACTGTACCCAAATGCCTGCCTTTCTTAGTTCTTTTAAATTCTGAATCCTCCAGTGCTTTCAAATTCCTATTTTAATAGATTTTTTTTCTAATTTTTAAGCTTAGATTTGCAATATGCCAGAAATAATAAAACCTCTTCATACCAGGGAAACATCACAGCAATACTTTGTGATAAAGGTAAATGGCTCTGATTCCACCTCAAATCCTTCATGAAATAAGGGGATTTTGCTGTTGGAAATGATCATTTTACCATGAAAATATTGAACATTCCCTCTGACAATTGCAAATGTATGGAAATTTACACCTGTGCTCTGGAGGTGGAATTTCACCATTCTTACAATGAATATCTGCTTTGACAGAAATGGCAAATGTTTCACCCTGGAGCAATTACACAAGTGCCCATGAAAATATCATTTTTCACACACAGGTACTCACAAAGGGAAAACTGAAGGAATAGTTTGAGTGCGAGCCAAATGAAGCACCAAAATGAGGCCACATATGGGAATAGAATACTCCATTCTTTCCTGTTAAAGGAAAAAATATATGTTAAATTATTTTACTTCTCAAAGGCAGGGTACACAGGGTACTATGTATCAGCCATTCACTAAAAGTGATAAATGTGTATTACTGCAAGCATCTTTGTATATGTCTCTAACTACATTGGATGACACCGCTTCAACTGTGCTTTGGCTAAAAATACAACTTTATATCTAAAGTTCCATCTGTGTTGTTGTAACGTAATTCAGCTCCAGAATGCAAACTCCTGTTTCACTGCCTCCCTTTATCTTTGTACTGAGAAATATCAAGGAGAGTGAAGCAGAGAACAATTTTGTCCATATATGAAATACTCTTATATAATGTCCTAATCTGGAAATCATTTTGGTTGAACAAGGGAGAAAGCCAAACAAATGAGGGGAAAAAAACCCAATGAATAAAATATTAGGCTCAGGAGGGCCAATTCGATATTTCTCTTTAACATTTCATCCGGCATTTCAATATGGGTAGAGAAAAGCAATTCCATTTTAAGAAAGCTTTCAAAAATTTGGTTGCCTTCCAGTTTGAAACAAATGCTCAAATCTTAACATTTTCTACTGGGCCCAATAGGAATTGTAGGGTGAGTCTGTCTGGGACGCTCTACGTGAACACAGAAACTAAAAGGCTGGAAATTCCAGACTCCAAAAATACCTTCGTGGCTGCAGGTGAGGTAGCTCAGAGCAGCTGACTCTAAGAATAGGAGCAAGCAAAAACCTGCTGCCTGCCAGCATATCGGATCTAAGTTCTGCTCAGCTCCAGCTGACCCTGTAAGTCTTCGCTCTTGACTCTAATAGACACAAGACCAGGTCTCAGCTAGTACAAGCTGTTCTAAATCTCTTCTTGATCTTTCCAGATTTCTGTTTGAATATGTGGATTCCAATTTGGTTTACCCTGATTTTTCCTTCAGTTGAATTGTCGGTTCATTTCAGAAAACAGATGTATAAATGCCTGTGGTTACCACAGCCTCCTAAGATTTTAGATGCATTATATCTATCTGAAATGCTTTACTGATTCTCATCATGATTAGTAACGCAGTTCCATTCTGTTTTGAAAGTACTGGCTATAAAACATATGAAACATTGCTTGTAAAAAATTTTAGAACTTTAAAGGACTTGTTCCAATGAAAAATTTGGTCCAGAATGTTTTAGGGTCTTAAATTGATTCAGAAAACAATATTCTTAAAGGATTCTCACTTCTGTTGGGTGCAAATTTCCTAGTAGATGCTGTTACTACATGTATATATTAGGTGAGATTAACAGTTATAATAACTTCTACAGGAAGGTGCCACGTGTGATATGGAAATTGGTATCTGTAAAAAGCTATCTGGCTACTTGAAGGCCTGAATACAGATGTGTGATCCTGTGCCTTGCACAGACTTAAATGGGATAATATTTCTTTATTTCCTGTGTTTATTATGGACCATCCCTTCTAAGAATCATAAGCATTCCCCATTCACAATTTTCATTTCCCTTTGAGAACTTTTTTTGTAGCTTTAGGATACTAAAACTTTATTAAGCTTTATCATTTTTCCAGGTCTTTTTTTTTTCTTGCATGATATGCCAATACCTAATTACTGCTGCTTCTCTGATGTGCTTCAAGCTGTGGGCCTTTTTTTACATACAGCAGGTGAAAACACCCACACTGTATAAAAACTGTCTTACTTTCTTCTACATTTAAACAATAATCATGTCATCAAAGCAGAAGTTACTTACTAGAAGAACATTTAAGGATGGATCCTACCCTGCTGAAATTATATTGAAATTATGTTCATGGTCTTATACCTCATTCTTCTGAAAAAGATAATTAGAGATGGATTTAGGCTATTGCTGTCCTTTCTATGACAAAGCAGGAATAGTATTTAAGGTGTTCCCAAACTCCTAGCCAAGACCTACCATAATCCTGAAAAACAGCATAGCAAGTGTAAAGGAAACGGGGGGGGGGAAGAAACAAAGGCTTAATGAGTCTTAGTTTTCTATAAAATTGGGGAAAAAAATGGGTCTTAAAATCTTATCAAATGCAGTAATATGTTTCACTAACTGTAATAATGAATACCCTGATCCATATGGTGACTGGAGAGCAGTCTCTCATCTTACAAAAGGTTCTAATTGTGTTCTAGTAAATAAATGCTCAATAATTATTCATGCTATAGAAAAGCCTCAAGGTCTAGCCGAGACAGACAACTGATGGTGCAGGGAAAGTTTGTGTGCAGCACAGTTTCACCCTGAGGCCTTCGTGGCCTGTACGAACAAACGGCAATAGGAACAGTGAAGGCTCTTGCTCTTTCTGTTGCGCAGCTGGGCCTCGGAGGCGTGAACAGCTTTCCTGTAGGAAACATGGAAGGGAGCAGAGAACTGAGCTGTAAACTGAAGTCTGCAATATTTCTGCCGGTGGGTTAAGCTTTGTAATGGGCACCAAGCCTTGAGCTCGCCCGTCTGTCGGCCCCAGCCATGGAAATGAAGTTGCCTGGAGATGGGGAATCTCAAGGTAAAAGCTGGGGAGTGAGTGAGGCAGGGCCACTGCAAGGGAACTGCTACCAGGCCTGGGAGTAAAAGGCTTGCCAAAGAATGAAATTAAACTGTGTTGAAACTAGCATAGAATTCATCCTTCTATATCAAATTTACTTTTCAATTTTAATTCAAAGTAGATGAAACTTCCATTCTCTTCAGGACAATTTACTGTTTTTCCAGTTTATGCTTTTTGTTTGTTCCTTGTCTGAGATTAGAAGGTCAATTCTCGAATCTTAGTTAAAGGCCTGTAATAGGAGTAGAAGTGGCACTGAGGACGGAAAAAGGTTAATTCTGAGAGGAGGATCTGAGAGACATGCAATTGCAGACACACAGGTGATCAGGTGAAAGCTTATAGATCAAATAGCAACAGACAATTTTACATTTGTACCATCTATGGCAAAAAGGTTAAACAAATCCTATGAAGCATTCTTGGTTGGACTGAATCCACTGAGCTTCCTAGAAAGCAATTCAATCTGTTTTGGGGCGCATGCTGCAGGCCAGACACTTAAAAAAACAAAGAAAGAAATACAAAAAGTGGAAAGGGAAAGGAGAAAAGAGGGGAAGGAAAACAGTAAATGCCTTTTGAAGATTCTGAGTCTCTCCACCAAACAAATGCCTTCAGTGTTAGATGCGACCTGCCAGGTAGGTATTTGACACTGTATAAAAAATGTGTTGGCAGTGTACAAGTAGTAACAGTACAGGTCTGACAGGCACACTGCAAAACCTGCAAGAAAAGTTACCTCTGCATTTCATAGTACTCTGACACAACTCACACACTAACAGCACAACTGTACTTGGCATCACCCCTAGAAAATGCACTCCTCACTGAAGAGTCAAACAGGGAAACTCCATTAGTCGCTGCTGAGCCCAATGTGTGATGAAGCTGCGCATAATGACATACTCCTGAACCCACACATTACATGTCCCCTCTGCATTTTGGTCTGCGTCTGCGCCTGGTTAAATCTAGCAGCTGGAGGGACAGTTAATAGGCTGAACAGACTGTAGTGTCGCTCTGCCCCCAGCTAGTTATTTGGGCTTGCTGCGTTAGAACTGTGGTATTGAGCAGGGGGTTCACAGGCTGTTTCCTCTGGGCAGTGAGACCTTACCCCTGATTCTGAGTGAGCATCAAAAGCTCTGTCTAGATGTATAGGATAGCAGTGTTTTCCAGATTATCACAACAGTGTTTAACTTGAGCACTGTGGTTACGAGGCAAAATTCTTCTCGTCTGAGGAGTTAAAAGGTTGCAAGTAGAAAGATAATTTTTTCTTGCTATACAGAAGGCACATATGATGTGCAGTTATAGATGAATTTTAGGATTGCTCTGGCAAACATGTCTGCTTACCACGTTAAAACAATGCTAGTACAAGTGGTTTAGGAATAAATGGGTGGTGGTGGTTAAAATCTAGACAGCTTGGATACAGCTGTTCAGGCTGATATGGATCTATGTGTGTGTGGCTGCATAATGCATGTGTAAATTATGCAATGTCCTGGTGGCTGAATGTACATCAATACTTTTACATTTATGCATTTATATAAACTATAGTTTACGACCTGTCAGGATGATAAGCTAACAATTTAAGTACAGAGACTTCATACAGTGAGGCAATTAGGTAAATTAAGTACATAAGCTTGAGTTTAATTTTAAGCCTGGGAGCAATTACAATGAAATCAAGAAAACTATTTCCATGTTAAATTCTAGTAACTGCCCAGCCCTGGAAGCATTGCAGTAATACTGCATATGTCTGTGACAGGGTTTTTCTGATGTGAAGCCCACCACAGCTCCTTAAGTATTATTCACTAGGACAGAATTTTCTGTGTCCTGGCACTTGATGCTACTAGTTACCAGGCTGACTTTTGCAGGTTAGTGGGAAAAGCACCTCACCTAGATTTTGTAGACAAAAGGACTTCTGCAGCCCTATTATTTGGCTGTGCTTTTTTCTCTCATTTACTACCATTATAAGAGGATTTTCAGAATAAGGCAAAAAAAAAAAAGTTTTATAATCATAAATTTAGCAACATGACGCCAAAAGCAAACTGCAAAAGAATAGGAAACTCAAATGAAGTGTCATCAACGTCTTGTCCTACCTATGCCTTTTTTTTTAAAGGTATCAGTCTACCTATCAAGTCAATGATATTCCATCTCTGTAATAACAGCTACTATCTTTCAGAGTATTTTTCTATCACTAACTTTGCTCCCTTTATTTTTTGTTTTTTACTGATTGTTAGTCTTCTGTAAATAGCTAAAACCTCCCTCCTCTAACCTGGGGAAAAGGTTTTTTTGCCATTGTTGTAGTGGCTTCTGTGGGCATATTAATAGCAGACCCTTGAGCTTTGATGAGGAGGACTCCCATGTCATCTGTACAGAGGATCGTTAGAATCCTGATTAAATCTACAGAATTACTTTTTCTATTAAGAAAAAGTCAGTTGAACTGCATTCGTAAACGAATGAAGTAATATTTTAAAAATTACTCATCGTAAAAGTTATTCTTGTCCTCAGCGCACTACAGTTTCATTTGTCTTTTGTTTTTTTGCGTTGCTTAGAGAACCCATAATGAATTTATCAACATTACTGCTTTTAGGGTTAGTATGTCATACAAACACTGCAGAAATACTGATTTAACTCAGTGCCTGGTGAAGGCTGATATTTGGTTGACTAGATATTACAGTTCTAACACCAACATTTTTATAGGAAAGAAATACCATTTCCTATGCCAGATGGTGAGAGAATGTTGCAGTTTTGTTTTTTTTTAAATCCATCACCCAGGCAAAAAGGCACTGGTTCCATACATTTACTTCCACCTTTCCTTAAAACACACTATGCATCCTACAGTGCTATTGGAAACCTGGCTTGTCCACCACTTGTACAGATACCAGAATGTTAATTTTACTGGCTTAGATGCCTTGAGCTGGACATGTAGAATGAGTGGACCATATCAGCATCCAAGCAGCATCTGTGTAGTGAAATAGAACTTGTCAAGAAAGCTATGACTATTAGAGAGTCTTTAAAGTGCTTTTCAGCTGTATCTCACTGAAAACTATTCAAGTGTTAACCCCCTGGAGACTTTTATTACTGGCAGGAATTATTAATAAACGAAGGTAAAGGTATATGAAAAAAAGCTCTCTATAATACCCACAGTCTACAAACTAGAAATATTTAAGACTGAAAACACAGGTTTACAGGATACAAGAAATGCAAAAATTACTTGTCCTAATCCATTACCCCATCATCACTGGCATATAACAACAGAATATCATTTTTCTATTAAAAGCCAGAAATTTAACTTCAGAAGAAACAAACTAAAAACGCATCACTTAAAATCTCTGTCACTGGCTAGATTTGTGTTCTGTTCCTCAGGAAAAAAAAACCACTGTAATTTAGCTTTATAAAAATGGCACTTGGATTCAAATGATGGGTCAGAACTCAGTGAATTTCTGCTATGATACCACATATCTGTAAAATACTATCCAAAATACATCCATTATAAGTAGAATCTAATTAAAAGTTTAAAATTTACAATTTCTAGTGTATGAAGCAGCCATTTTTTTTTCCTATGGACAATTTTAATTTGGCAATAAATAGTATGTTCAAATATTTCATTCTGAAAGCACGACCTTAGAGAGCTGTTCCATCTTCCAGGCATTTGTATTTAACTCTATAAGAGAATACATTAGGGAAAAAAAAAAAAAGGTAAAGTTCTGGAAATGTAGAAATATCTCTGCATGCAATTCACTATTTCAGTGCTTTCATGTGCACCTTTTCAGTCTCTCAGCATCCCTTTGATGAATTCCATAAAACTAACCAAGTAAAAAATAAGGTATATTAATATATTAGAGAAAGGTTTTTGGTCTCTAGATACTCATTCTTTGGGAACTAATTAAAATTGATTTTGCTGCTGTTGGTTTTTAATGCCATCCTACATTGTGACTGCTTTTTCCTATGATTATTTCATAAGTCTGAATCAAGGATCATGTAACTGGAGCCTAGTAGGTTTGACACCCATAATTTTTTGGTCATAAATGTTTAGGTTTTCTGATAGAGGTTTACTTGATTTATCTAGTATGGTGTTAGATGTCACTCAATTTGATCTAATAAATTGTGTGGTGTCGTGTCCTAACAAATCACTAAACTGTAATCACTATTTGTATGCAAAGTATTGCAATTACAGTAATTTTCTTTGCTTGTGATTCTCAACTTGAAAGAAAAGCAAATTAGAATAAAAATGCAAACTCTTTATACCCCAGTATATTATACATTATTTGAATATAAAAATTGGCTTCAGAAGAAAGAAGAGATTGTACATCCTCCTGCTCTGAGTTTGAACCTGCTAATCTGTTTTTTTGTTTTTGTTTTCTTTCCTATCTTTCTGGTTGTTTTTGATTTCCAGCTACCTTGGCTGTAAATATATCTTTTTAACGTTTCTCAAGATTCTCAGGGAGATGAGGGCTTTACGATACATTCAAAACTGAACAATCTAAGTTTCCTGTTATTTTCTAAAAGTAGTGAGCATGGCTACTCATGAGCTAACAAGAAATTCAGATTGTGTAGGAATGTCAGCACTTGGCTTTTACAGTAAGTCTGACTTTGATTTTATTTGCTTGACTAAATTGCAAACCATAGAAGTTTGATAATAAGAATATAGAATATTCTATATTAACAACAAAGATCTCTAATTCAATGGAGTCAGTATGAAACATCTGATTGAATTACTGCACTGCCATCAGTGACATTTTTGAACAATGATTTCAAAAATATGTTATTCAGATTTTTTCTGTTTAGAGTTAGTTCAAAATGGGTATTTTTGTTTTGGTTTGGGTTTTTCTTTGTCTGTTTGTGCCAGTTGTTTTTTTTAAAAAAAAGAAGAGCCAGTTGCAAAGGCAAGCATATGTTCAACAGCTCACTTTCAAAGGTGATTGCCAAATCAAAAATATTACTGTAATAAGAAAGGTGACAGGAGAAGAGGAATACATTTAATTAAATGGTGATTCTCCTTATCTTACTGGCTTTTAATGAAGAAAATAATTTCTAATTAAAAATCTCTTTGACTGAGTAAGTAAAGGGAATGTTCTAGGGAAGGAAACCGACATACCACCACTCAAAGAAGTACTCTGATTGGGCAGGGAGCACTTCTGCTGGCTTTCTGAAGGATATCTTCCAGCACATGTCCTAAGCAAGGTAGGAGGAAGTAGGCTTCCTCACTGTTTATGCAACTTATTCGTTATATATATCAAAAGCTGGTGACAATGACATCATATGATGTGCAGTACACATCTGTCTTACTATGACTATAGTGCATTTTGCTTCAGAACTTCCTGAGCTAGTAGCATGCAGTGAAAATTTGCTGTCTGCTCCTACAGCCATGTAATCTCAACAGTTTCACTTTTAAACTTGAGTCAGTTTTCAGCTGCTCTGTGAAGATTGTAAGTAGAATCATGTTCCTGTTGAAATACAGAAAAGCTCTGCTATTGACCACAGCTGGGACTGGATTTCACCCTATGATGCTGTCAAGTTTTTGACATTTATATGCCATCCTCACTTCTTGAATCGTGTGATTGCAACTAAAATGTAGCAATGTTTAAAAAGAAGGAATGTGTTTTTCCATTTGCATAACTTTAATGGTTGAACTGATTGAGTTTAACATTTCCTTCAAAGTTCCCACTTTGGCTGGCATTGCTAGCGTTGAAATTGCAAATACATATCTCAAAAGGAACATATTTTTAGAAAGTTTTATGCGATAGGAAATGGGGTCTTAAGATGAAAAGTGCTTTTCATCTTAGCAGTAATTTTTATCTCACTTGTGTATGTAAGCAACGTGCTGTGGAGGAAGTCAGACTGTGTGTATGTTATTAGCTATACGGAAACATTTGCCTGCTTGATTTTTTTCTAACTCCATCAAAAGAAGCTTTTAGGATGAACAAGTAGGAGATGAAGCAAGGACCAGAGGCAAGACACCCTTCTGTGCATTACCTCCTAACAATTAATGGTGAGACCATTACTGGGGAAGTAATTAAAATTATATCACTGCTTTATCAAAAGGATGCTTAATCATTAAAAGCATCCTCATTTTAGAATAGAAAGCCAGCTCAGTATTTAAGGACTTTTTGCGCAAAGCCAATGAATGAAGATAGTGACTCTGAAGGATAGATTTACAACAACTAGGATATCCCAATGTTTGTGAGATGCAATAGGTTTTCTGAGACCAAAGGTTATAGATTTTCTGTTCTTTGTATACATGCCTACGTATTCTTTTGAATTTATATACAGTATATTTATGTTTTAGGGGCAGTTTTCATTGGAAAAGCTGTTTGTCACAGGCTGCTAGAGGTAAATTTCTTGCAGGTGTCAGTGCAGCTTGCCCTGTTGCACAGCAGGGCTGAGAAACAGAGGATGAATTTGAGGACTTAAGTTTAGAACAGCTGAATCTAGGGCATATCCTCAAGAGTGCAGAAGTAATGAAATCTATAAGCTGATCTTTCCCTGCCTTCAGAGGGAGGGCAGCAGCATCCACAGCACAGGTTCTTCTTCATTCATGGCATGAACACGGTTATATAAGGTAAATTTATACCATACATTGTGCTTGCCTCCTCTTCATGCCAAAAACTAAATCAGGGTTTCTCACCTAAAGCATTCCTCTGCCTCCTGATCAAAGTATATACAAGAATGTAGTATGTAGGGTACAAAAGCTCAGGGATAATAAAACATCTTGACTTTTGAATGATAGAAATTCAGTTAACCTTTACTTTCAGGCATGTAAATTTGGCAAAGTTAGGTTTATACAGAATTCATGGAATTCACTGGTGATTTTAATGGAAGCAGATGATCTGCAGCACTTTTGACACTGGTGCTTTATATAAGATGTCCAAACAAACATTGAAAATGAAGGTTTAAAGCACTTAGGTTTGAACAATGTTTTGCTACATTGTGGATGTCGTTATTTTGTACTACATTCAAGTGTAGAAATATAGGAGGTGAAGAAATAGCAGTAGAAGCTTACTGGACACCTTGGGGATGGTGAAGATTCCCTAAGTACAGGTTTGGATGATCAGGGAGCTAAAGCAACAAATTTTGAAGCCTTCATTTCTGGCCTCTGATTTCTGAGTACAGATTTACCATTCTGCTGAGCTTGATTCCCTGATTATAGACAGATTGACTGGAGAAGTTTACCCTTACAATAGGTTCAGTGTCCCAAAAGAGATGAAGGGAAATGTGAATGGCTCTAGAAGAAATGAATAGCTGAGCAGTGTGTGAAGTCTAGCCACTTAGCCTTTGCTGACAACTGTTTTAAGTGAAAATCTTCATTTTGCACAGAAAAGATATACATTCTGACCCTGCTTTGTGACTGGGAACTTACATGATTTTGTTCTTGAAAAAAACATTTTATAGCTGTCTTGTTTAGGGATTCCTCCGTGTATCCCAGCTGATGGTGAGAGACTTGCTTCAATTTCTAACTGTCAGAATAGCCTGGTGTGTCATGGATGTATATTTCAACCTTAAAATATGATTCAGTTTAGTGAGTCTGTACTGTACATTTGCACATATGTGTTGTATGCAAAACTGAGCTGTGTGACTTTGTTTAGCAGCTGATTGGTGGCTGCTTTGGTACCAAATGGGACAAAGTCATAGAGGTTTGTTCAACAGCCAGGATACGTACTCTTTTGTTTACTCCACAGCTTTAACATCTTCCTCCTCAAATATATACCTACATTTACACACACACACATCTACATTTGTATACATGCATACATACATATATTTATAAAAGCTTTGCTGTCTCCCTTTAGATCTGCTAGTGACATTTAAAATGTGATTTTATAGGGAAAGAAAGAATTTAATAAAGCCAAGCCTTTATTTGTGACTGAAGGTTTGTTTACCTTTAGCCAACTAGCTCACCAAAAAAAAACCACAAAAGAAAAAAAAGTCTTTCAATTAACCTTAAACTTCGTTTGTCATGCTTACTATTATCAAAACATCAGAGTATGCAAGGTATATTTTTATCAGTATAATATTGTTTATTCAATAGTAAATCCCTGATTATTGAACTGTAGAGTATAACTACCATGGTAAGGATTGTGCATTGATGTATTCATAGTACACACAAAGAAGTACAATATTATGATTCAGAATTACTAACTGGGATTAACTAATTTATCTCTAGTTTTCCATTGGACAAATAAATGTTAACACCTACAGTGTTAGTAGGTGGAAACACAGACTTGCACGTTGGTACTTAGTTTAAGGTTGAATCCTACTTTAAAAAAAAGTCTACTATTTTTGAAACTCTGAGGTTGAAAGTTAGGCTAATTGTTAGTAGTTCTATTGCTTTCAAAACCCTAAAATTTTCAGAGTGCATTCTTACTTATTTTCTCTTTTATTTTTATCATAGCTTTTAATACAATTGATTCTGTATATAAAAATACCAGGCGGGTATTTATCAATTAACATTCCATCTCTTGTTCTCTTTTGAAATATTCATTCAGCAGCTATCTTGCTGTAGGCATTGTTTTCCTTCTTATTGTCCCTCCCTAGTGTCTCTCCATTCGTAGTTAAATTAAAACACACAACAGTGATAAAAACCAGGTTCTCACCTGCTTTATTTTTCATAACTCTTTATGCTATTTTAGGCTAGGTATGGAAAAGTTCCTTATAGTTACATAGGGGTGCTAAGAAACAGTTTATTTCAACTCCTGTGTTAAAGAAAAAACACAAAGAATGTGTTTTTTCTACCTAGTTGAAATCCACCAAGAGGTGAAGTGCTTGGAAAATTTGAATGATTTCATGGATGTCTCAAAGCTTTAAAGATGAAAGATCCAGCTTTTCTTCCTGATTAAGCTATGAGAATCATGAGATCCTGTGGGCTTTTTCTACTTCAAAGGGTCATTCAAATATAATTCTAAGGATGGATGCTGCCAAGCTATTTCCATGAAGTTTGACAGAATGAATTCCTTTTGTGTTATGTGGAAGCATAAGAACACTCATCCCCTTGGCTTGTTCTACCTGTTGCTGTTCTGGACATTTGGGGCAGCTTTTAAAGAGGTACCTGCTAAAGCAGCTGAACCTCCTTAGTGGTAGAAATCTGACATTCAAAATCACATTAATAGCACTCATTACTTTTGATATAATTCTCCCAGGCAATTGCCTTACATTTGATATCAATTAGGTCATATCAGGAATAAATGCTGCTTAACGGATGCATTAGGGTATGGAAATCTGGCCTCCATGGGACGGATTCTCTCCTCAAAGATATGGGACGCACTCCTGTCAGCTATAGGAGATCTGGCCTATTAAAGCAGAGAAAGTATGGGTCAGCAGTGGTCAGCATTGCTACCTTTGAACAATTCAAGGTTAAAACCATGAATTTCCAAGCTTGTTACATAGAGATTTGAGTGTCAATGGCTGATTTTGACGTTTCGATTCTAAGAAGCACTGTTTCAGGTTGAACTCAGCCTGAATGTTACCAACTCCCCTTAACAACAGCCCGAACAAAACACTGATAATAGAGCTATGAAAAGCACCATTACAGAGCTTTACCAAAATGAAATGAAGGAACTGACGACAAAGTAGTAAGGAGACATTGTTCTGAATGTAAGGAAATTGCGATAAAAGAACTTATGCGAGACTTAAAAGCAAATCTATAGCTGAACTGGCTTATTCAGTATTGGCACCTACTCTGTACTACAATTAAACATTCAGGTAAAAATAAATTTCTCAATGCATGCTAATACTATGAAGAAAATAATTCTTCCAAGTTCATTTCTCTAGGATCCACACAAATAAAAAAGTTAATTGCTCATAGCAGTCTCTCTTGTTACTGTTTTCCTATGATTTAAATTCGGCACCAATATTTGGCTTGATCAGTCATTTATTTGGTCATGCTTGGCAAAGAAGCCAGTCCTTTTGGATGTTATTTAATTGCTGGAGCTGATGAGGAAGGTTTAGTCTATCTCTGCTCCTATCAACTTTGAACTTCACGAGAGCATTTAATTTATTTTAAGTTCTACTTTTTCCATCGCTCTTTTATTCCTCACTCTAATATAGATTTGCAGTGCTTTTATAGCCTTGCTTTGTCTTTGATCACTGTAATAACTTTACAAAATAATTGAAATCATTTATTTAAATATAAAATCCCTTTTTTTAATGTAACAGCTATGATGAATGTACTATTTAGCCAAAGTCTGTTGGCTACAGAAGGTAAGACAGACAGAAGGTAATTTTATTTACCATCAAAACTAATCGACTGAAAATAAAATCAGTATTAGTAAATAATACAGGAGGTGCACTATTTGCTTTGTGTTGTTACTCCTGCAGATTTACCATTTTAAAGACATTCATCTCTGAAACTGAAATAGGTGAAACTAATTCAGTATCTGGATGCCTCATGCTCTTCTTAAATTTGACAGTCTCTATTACTTTGGGTTAATTTCCAGGGGAAACATTTCCGACCTGTTATTGGAGGAGTTTCCAGGGTTGTGCCTCTGTAGCAGAGCTACTGCTGGAGCATCCATCACGTGGAGGCTGCTGGCACACAACCCTGCCATCCCTGGAGCTGTCGTGGAGAGGAGGACCCAGACAAGCACCTGCCTTTCTCTCAGGTACATTTTAAGAGTTTATAACTTACCCTCTTCACCCCTTTAGCAGCATATGGAAATCACTGCAGAAACAATAGTTTCTTTGCCACCTCTCTGTAAAGACTAGAGCTTCTATGATGGACAGCAGAACTAAAGGTATCTAAATCTTTATTCATTATTCCCTGTGACAGACTGGTAAAAGTGCGAGCATTTCCAAAATGTATCTCATGTCATGTGGTAATATCTACAGCCAAATCATTCACCAAGCAACACCCAGCAGCTGTATTCTCTGCACTGGGCAGAGGTTACATGGGGCAGCAAACAATTTTGAAAAGAAAAAAGGAAAGATGCCAAAGTCTGAAATATAGCATATATTCCCTTTCTGCTTGATTAATTGGAATCAGGTGTACTAATTGGCATGGAAAAAGTGTAGATTTTCAGAAAAAAAAAAATAGGAAGTGAGCCACAATATTGTCTGTTGCTGACTGATAACTTCACAGGCTTTCTCACTTGTTGTTGTCATCATTTTGTCCTAAATCTTGGAAAGATTTGAATTTTGGTTTAGTCCAAGATAGAGTCCAATATACTGAAAGATTTCTGCTGACTTCATCATACTTTGGAGCAAGCCCTTTTGATGGCATTTTCTGTATTTGCTTCAAATTTTCCTTCCTCTAGCATCCTAAATTTATGTTCCTGGTGAAAATCTCAGGGGTTACAAAGGCTTGAAGAGTAATATATGCATTTCTGTTATGTTGCAGTGGCTTCAGTGTGTCGCAAGGGCATTGTTAAGACTAGTCACTATATTTCTCAGTCTGAAATCATTATTAAGTGTGTTCTTAAGGGACTGATACAATACCACTAAAATCAAAATTAAAAAATTACTTTGATTTTACTCTTGCCAAACAGAATTTCTCCCACTGAAATCTTTAGAATTTACAGTCAGCTCAAAGTGAAGAATATTGAGAATGTGACTTGATAAAAAGTGAGTCAGGTCTTTAGGGTTTCAGTTATTTAGTAATAAATTCCTCCAAGGAAAGTACTCAGTTTATTAATATTTCCTGATTGAAACATGTTTTATTGGATTAGGGGTGTGGGATTTTTTGCTGATGTTATGACGTATTTCAATTATTACGAACCATGCCAAGATAAATATTTGAATTGTCTATATTTATTGGTATACATTCAAGTGTAATTCTAAATATTTAGTGGCAGTCCTGGCATTTGCAAGTAGGCTACACATGATTTGAAAAACCGAGGACATGCTGACTTTTGCGGAGGAATCAGCATACTTGCACTGTGTGAAAGGACAGGTGTATTTTATCCAATTAATTTAGCCATGGGATTGTTATTCAGAGTTTATATCGCAGTGAGAGAGAGCAGACTCTTATCCTTATTCCAAAATTAACTGTCACTCATCCCACACCTGTCTGAGACTGACATAATGCTAACTGGCAGGTTGCTAACGTCTCAAATTGCTGCCATGCTTTTGAACTCCGCGGTGGATTTTTCACTTGTTGGGACTTGCGCCGTTCATCCTGGGTACCAGGAGCATTCCTAACATCCTGTGTAAAAATACAAGGAGGAATACTTTGGGCTCTACATTACGCCACAGGTATATAGCCTGAGTCTCTTGACAACACGATAGGTGAATAAAGCTCAGTCTGTTTGTCTTGCGTAATGGCTATTTTAGCAATCAGAGTGTGAAAGAGCACTTTAGTTGTGAGCACTGGTCAATGGGATCAACAGAACACTATTTATAGTTTCACATGGAAGAAGGAAAAGAGTCACATGCCAACCTCAGACAAAAGGCAAGGTTTTCCTTGACTGTGAACCAACCATTAGGGACATGTATGTTGTAGCTAACCTGGGGATGAAAGCTAAGAGGAAGAATGAAGTAAACAATATTCAAATGCCCTAGTTTAGGAAGACACCCCTTCAGTGTAACACCTATTGATTTAACCAGCCCCAACCCCAGCAACCTTCTTTGTGAAATTCCTTTTTTTTTGCCACATCCAATTGCCAAACTGCCAGAACACAGCGAGTGTGGTGGGTGCTGGAGGAAGTCACAATTTTGATAAACTGTTTATGCTATCAGTGGCTGATCGCACATAAAGCCAAGTAACTACAGAGGTTTTGTTGCTCACAGCTTCAGTTAATATTTACATGAATTAACAATGAATGTCTTCAGATAGTTTGTAAAGTTGGGGAGGAAAGAAAGGCTTCTAACTGTGTGTGTATATGAGATTGGAATATCGGCATCTCACATGCACATTTTTTGCTGCTGCAATGGACATGACTCCAAAAGGGTCTTATTTTCCAGTTTTGAATTTCTGTTTCTTTTGTTGGCTATTCTGAGGATAGGTATCCTGAGATTTCTAGGACTGATTCCATGATAAATCTAATAATTTCCAAGTAAAACTAACTCCATTCACTCCTTTGTTACATTTCACCATCTGAAGACTATGTGGCTGTATGTGATCTTGCTGTATGGAGGCATGTGTGAAGCCAGTCAGGAACAGTAGCGTGGTAACAGAACCATTAGCTGTGGCATACCTACTGCACAGCCAAAATGTAACACCCCCTGTGACAAACAAGGCAATATATGCATAAACAGTGTATCTGTTATGTGTATGTCACACCAGTCCTTCAGAAAATACCACTTCTGCCTCCACTGTGGATAGATAATTTTATTCCATCCCAGTCACAGATGTCCTCAAGGAGATACTAAGGACTTTTTTTTTGCATATTATGAAGAGAAGTAAGTGAAGAAAAAAGAAATTATATGTTGTTTTCTGATCATGATAAACATATTTCCAGAAAAAGCAAAAGAGTTGGGCTATGATACAGAATGAGTAGGAAGAAATGCAAGTGAAATTTACCAAATACCTACGTAAATTAGAATTAATGCACTGAACAGATTCAGTTTAGCAAGAGTGGGCTGATTTGAGAAACTGATTATGATTTGAATATTAATTTTTGAGGACAGAGAAATAATCTAGAAGCATTCAGAGGCTGTGTTTTTGTACACATCATAACATTTTAACTCATGACTAAATTGTTACAGGAAGAGGTTTCCATACATTGCCTGTACTCAAGCGTCTGTCTAGGTGCACGGCGTTTGTTTTTTTTTTTAACTGAAGGATAACCTCTTTGAAATACATTTGCATTTACTGTGGGGTTAAGGGAAAGCTGCTTTGAGCTTCCTGTATCAAGATCCAAGCCATTTCATATTTTTAGACCAAAGAACTTTCTTCAAAGAGGATAATAGTCAATGGTAAGACCTTCATTAACTTATCAAGGGAATACCTGTTTTTAAGTAATTCACTTAAGTAAGGCATATTGAGAGCATTCTACAATCAATTTCAAGAATAGTTTGTAAACCCTCAATGACAAGAGTGGGAAATTGTAAGAAAAGAAGCCTGAAAATCTTTACTCATAATACAGGAAGTCTTTCAATATTAAACAATGAAATGGCTACACTTGAGTCATCTTAATGGTATCACATCCTGATGTCTTCCATTAGAACCATTACAAACTTTAGGAGCTGACAGCTTGAAAATCTTACTGGGGGGAGAAGTGCAGTTGACACAGATGAAACACTGAAAGACTTCAGGACACAGTCGTGAGAAAAGTAAAAGTTCTCTGTCTTGTGAGGGTTATAAAACATTTTTGTTGTGTTCTCCTAAGAAGCACGTACAAATTGTTTGGGAATGAATACAAAGAATGATTCATATGGAGCTTAGTGAACAGCAGTATGGCTGCGGAAGAGAACTTCTTTATGGTGAGGGTGACAGAGCACTAGAACAGGCTGCCGAGAGAGGTTGTGGAGTCCTCTTCTCTGGAGATTTTCGAGACCTGCCTTGATGCAGTCTTGAGTGATGTGCTCTGGGCAACCCTGCTTTGGCAGGGGAGTTGGACTAGATGATCTCTAGAGGTCCCTTCCAACTCTGTCAAATCTGTGAAAGAGGCAAGAGCTAAAGGACATTTGTTCAGGCAACGCAAAGCCCAGAGCAGGACAAAGGTATTCCTAGTCTGCAAGGAAGATGAGCAGTGTGCAGGACAGGCTCAAACTACCTGGTTGTAGATTTCCATAAGAAATCCTGGATTCTATAAAATCAGTGACAAAGCTTCCCTGGATTCCCAAGACTTCCCTGTCTTGCCCATTTGCTTGCTTTACTGGGCATCCATTTGTGTACTGGGCAATGTTCACGTGGTTGTTTCTAAATGGTTTCTCCTAATCCTTTTGGCTCTTCATCGAAGGATTAAAACCCCATATATCCATGTTTTGCAATGCCAAAGGTTTTTTTTTTTTAATGAGAAAGTGTTTAAACAATACACTTACCTAATAAGCCACTTCCACATATTTTCCTGAGAGCTGTTAGCACAGACCTGTCTTAGAGAAGCTGCCAAACTCCAGTTGGATTGCTTGAAGTGACAAGAATCTAGATGCCTAGTTAATGTAATTTTGATATTATATTATAAATGCTATTAACATTCATTCTGAAGAAAAATTCAAGCAGATACATTTCAGTTGCAATATTTTATTTTCTGTATTTGTCTGTGTATTTACAGAACAAATGCATTTCATACTTTGTTTCCAACTTTTCTGCTCAATTATTCTGTATAAATATTAATATGCTTTTAAATATATGACTAAGGAAATTATACTTAAGTGTCAGTACCAGGAAATGACACCAATGAGGTAACAGTTCAGAAGAAAGGGTTAAAAGCATCTATACATATATAATTTTATAGACCTTTTTCTAAAATTTTGAAAATGGTGATAAACCCACTTTTGGTACACTGCTGTTAACCCTTCAGTGACCACCGCAGCTGTTTAAATATTTTGTCCAGTAAGTGAATAAAGAGCAGACACTGTTGAACTTGGAGTTCAACTCCAGTAGAGCAAAAAGCTGGAGAGGTCTGGGAACGTCCTGAGAGCTGCAACCTCGGTATGTGCCTGTGCCATCAGGTGTCCCCCGGGGGCTGAAAAGGACTATCCTTTTGTGGCAGGTGTTTGGTGGGTTTTGTTTTCCTTTAGGGAATCCCACTTAGAAACAACAAACAAATACTACTTGTTGTTAGTTACAGGGTAGCATCAGCCTCGGAAAACATCTTCTCGTTCTGAGCCCTGGTCATTCGCTGGGAATCCTCTCTGAAGGTGTCTCCACCTCCCTCATACACTCGCACCCCCTTTGCCGCTCCCTCCACACATGTCTTTTTTGACACAGAGCAGCAGCCTACGGGATTGCTACCACAGGATGGGGCCAGGCGCTCCCCCTCCCCTTCTTTTTTTCTTTTTCTTTCCTTTCCTTCCTTTCCTAGGCTCCGCTTGCCGTAGCACACACCCTCCCGAGGGGTTTGCCTGGATCATTTATTTATCTTGTGCGCATTAAGAAACCACCATTAGGCTTTGGTGGGAGGCGCCTTACTTTCTGCGCGCTAGCCTGCCTCCCCTGCGCCGAGATAGGAATACACAATTGAACAGAAGCTGCAAGCTTGGCAGGAGCTGCCTTCTGCGTGCCTATTTAATTGCCGGAACCGTATTTTTTTGCCGACTGGGTCATTGCCGCCCCCCCTCCAGGGTTTCATCTTAATTTTTTTTTTTTTTTGCGTGTGTGTCTGTGGATTTTGATTTTTTTTTATTATTATTTTTTTATTTTTTTTTTTCCGGGAACCCTCGCCGGAGTTTCGATGCCGGGCCGGACTTAGCGCGGGCGCGGAGGAGCTGCGCGGAGCCGTGTGCCTCCTGCCGCCGGGCCCCGCCCGCGGATCGGCCTCCCTGGCCCGGCGCCGGCCGCGGGTTGGCCGCGGGGCCGCGGAGTGGCGGGTGCGCCGCGCCGCCGCCTCCCCGCGGAGCAGCCGGGGGATGCTGCTGCGCCGCGGCCGGGCATAGGCAGGAGCCGAGCGGGCGGGGGAGGGAGCGGAGGAAAGGAAGGAAGGAGGGAAGGAAGGAAGAAAGGAAGGAAAGACGGAAAGAAAAAGATCTCCCAGCCCCGGGGGGGAGAGGAAAAAGAGGAGAGGCGAGAAGGAGCGTGGATGTGAAGGAATGTGCCTGCCCGCCGCCGGAACCGCACGCTTGGGATAAAAAAAAAATAAATCAAGGAGGCTGATTCTTGCGACTTATTACCTGGGGAAAAAAAAAAAAAAAAA